>JABUQX010143193.1:0-2500 GCA_015478945.1 Trachelipus rathkii | reverse complement strand
TGCTTCCTACTATGAGTTAGTATTTTATAACACTTATAAGCACTTACACTCACCCATAGACACTTGGCTACACTAGCCCATATACACTTGCACACACTCACACGCACAGGTACACTTCTTACACTTACACCTCACACACTCGAAGCTCAATTTGTTGCTCATCTTTGATGACTCATCTTTGATGAAGTCATCTTTGATACCACCTATATTGATGATCCATCTTTGATGACTCATCTTTTGTCTACCTCTAGATCATAAGCTGCCCACCAGGCCGCAGCAAGCCCCCTCCCCGCAAAGGATGGAGGCCCTGCAATATTCCCGCGAGAATGAAAAATATATATACTATAAGTCATTCATTTTTATTTCATACTTAAACATTTTTATTAAAACATTTTTGCGTTCCTTAAACTGTAACTCATTACAGACCTATTATTTAACACATATATTTATTAACATTATTTTTACTTAATACTTTTTACTTAATACTTTTTAATTTATAAATTTTTAAAAATTGTATGTAAGAAGAAAAAACCAGAGTGTCTGATGTATAAACATTTTATTTTACTGCAATCTGTACAAAATTTTATTAAAAACATATACTTACATTTAAAGCAGAAAATCAGTAAATCAATAGAGGTGTTACCTAACACCAAGGTGGGATTAGTATGCTTTTGTTTTACTGCTTTACTGCTTTAACTCATGTTTTACTGCTTTAACTTTCTGCTTTACTGCTTTAACTCATATGTTTTACTGCTTTAACTCACATATTTATTAATATTACAGAGTTTAAAGCAGTAAATCAGTAATCAATGAGGTGTTACCAAATACCTAGGGGATTAGTGCTTTTGTTTACCTTTTACTGCATTAACTCATGTTTTACTGCTTTAACTCATGTTTTACTCCTTTAACTCATATGTTTTACTGCTTTAACTCACATATTCATTAACATTACATATTTAAAGCAGTAAATCAGTAAATCAATAGAGGTGTTACCTAACACCTAGGGGGGATTAATATGCTTTTGTTTTACTGCTTTACTGCTTTAACTCATGTTTTACTGCTTTAACTCATGTTTTACTGCTTTAACTTTCTGCTTTACTGCTTTAACTTTCTGCTTTACTGTTTAACTTTCTGCTTTACTGTTTTAACTTTCTGTTTTACTGCTTTAACTTATTTTGTTTTAATACTTTTTATTTATTTTTATTATTATTTTTATTTATTTTTATTATTATTTTTATTATTTTTATTATTTTATTTTTATTTTTTTTATTATACTTAGTGTTATTTACTTCATGCCTATTGTTATTATTATTTAGAACACACATACACACACACACACACACACACACACACACACACTTACACTTATACACACATTCACTATGACACTTATACACACATTCACTATGACACTTACATTTACCCATAGACATTTACATTTACACTTACACACACACACACACACACACACACTCATACACTTATACACACATTCACTATGACACTTATACACACATTCACTATGACACTCACATTTACCCATAGACACTTACATTTACACTTACACACCACACACAGATTTACTTACACTCACACAGCTTTACTTACACTCACACACAGATTTACTTACACACACAGATTTACACCACACACAGATTCACACACACACACACACACACACACACACACACACACACACACGCACACTCACTTACACATATAACGTATAATTTATTAAAACATTTTATGTTTTAATTAAACACGTACATTTATATTACTCATTCAAATATAACTAAAATTATTTCAAAGTTTCTTAAAACTTCTATAATAAATCAATCATTATCTTTGAACAAAGAATTTATTATTAACTGTTAATACTTTTTGTTTATAAATTTTATAACTATCAAGTTTTAAAATAACTTTTACTAAAATTTTAGAAGTGAAATTTTTTATTAAAAACATATATTTTATGTACCTTAAAGCTATAAATCAGTAAATCAGTAAGGCCAGCCCTTAACCCCCCTACATCAAGCTATGCCATCGTTTTGTTCTATTGACTTACTGTTTACATCATCTTTAGCTATGTAATAAGTATAAAAATAATAAGTTCCTCTCTGCTAACATAACATGTATTTTATTAAAATCATTCTAAGTTTTTATTTAAAAATAACAATTATTCACTTACATTTATATTATTCACTCGATGTTAACTAAAAATATTTCAAAGGTTTTTTAAATAATTCGGGTTTTCTTTATTATTATTATTATATCTATGTACATTGACAATCCATCACGAGAAAACACAACTACCCGCACTCCCTTACAGATACGAAACTACCTCTCTCTGTAAAATGTGTTGAAATAACTACTTTATGTCTAAATTTAGGATAATCCTTTTTGTAACCCGGGGCGATTTAAGCCTAATTCCAGGTCAAAATATATTTCAAACTAACCTTTTTCTGTAAAATGTGGTGCAATAACTACGTTGAAGCGGAAAAAT
>JABUQX010143192.1:27500-30041 GCA_015478945.1 Trachelipus rathkii | reverse complement strand
TGACTTATCTGGTAATACTGTAGTGGAAGTTTCTGGCAACTCTACTGAAATCGTTGCAGCTGTTAGAAATATAATTTTTGATAAACTGTATTACATTTCCGACTAACAATGAATCCTATTTACTAGACTGTGGGAGTTGCCTCAACCTTATGAGTGCTTCTGAATTAGATAAGGAGGGGGCCCCGATTGGCAGTGCCAGAGCCGCAAATGGGGGCTGCATGAACATTTATGATAAAAGGGTAATCAGAATTGATTTGGGGTTAGATAGACTTTACAATGTGCATGCCTATGCGGCAGATATCAAATTTAATGTTCTCGGCATGCCTTTTCTCAAAGAACACGGGTTCATTATAGACTTTAGGTGCCATTATTTATTAGATCCCAGCACGAAACGTAGTATTTCTCTTAGTAATGAGGCTGAGCATGTTCGAAATTCTATCTTCCCTCTAGCCGCTGTCTCTTTAAATATACCGCTTTGCGAATACGAATTAGTTAATAATTTAATTAGGAAGTACCAAGTCTTATTCTTAAATCCTTATGAAGCACCTAATTTAAATTTAAAGAATGATCAACTCAAAAGATGGCGCTTTATCTGTACAAAGTACAGGAAGAAAGGAGGCGTGGCTTATTTTGACAGCTGTGAGAATGGCTTTGTCGCTCATTCACAACTTGATGGTAATGAAACTATAGGGGGGGGGGAGGGGGGGGTAAGGATTGTACTATTGGGAGGGGGGTTGAAGATTGCACTGTTGATGAGGGGGAGGGGAGAGAGAAGAGTGCCCTTTAAAAGAAGAGATTTTATGCGAGTTGGCGGCAAATTACCCATACCATGTAGAGATCAAGGGCACACCGATACAGCTAAGGAGTAGAAGTATAGCACCGCATCTTTTTGAAAAGGCCAAGAAGGAAATCAATAAATTATTGGACGCGGGGGTCATTTCGCGGGGGAGAAGCGATTGGGGTTTCCCAACTAGTTTCTTGCCAAAGCCGGATGGCAGAGTTCGTTTAGTCGTTGATTTGAGATTATTAAACCAGAGATCAACCTCTGACAATTTTACTCTGCCTAAGATTAAAGATATCTTACTGCAATTGCAACATTGCAAGTTGCTAACACGGCTAGACGTTCGGCAAGCTTACTATAACGTGCCGATCAGCGAGGAAACAAAGAAATATTTCACTATTACTTGTCCTTTTGGTAATTACAGTTTTAACTATTTAATACAAGGGCACAAGTGTTCATCTAGTGCCTTCCAGCGCTTCATGTCAATCTTGCTTGGAGATTTAAGGAATGTTTTTGTTTATTTAGATGACATTTTAATTGCCAGTTCGACTCTTGAAGAACATGTTGCAATGTTGGAGAAAGTTTTAGAGAGATTAAAGTATATGAAAATTTATATGAACCCAAAAAAATGTGTACTTGCAGTCGGAGAAACAGATTTTCTAGGTTTCAATATTAGCGAGAAGGGAATTAGGCCTAGTAAGGAGAAGATCGATGCAGTGGTGAATGTTGCAAAGCCAACAACTATCAAACAACTTAGAGCATTCCTCGGTCTATATAACTTTTGCCGAATTAACATAGTCGGAGCGGCCCAATTGTTGCAACCCCTAACAAAAATGTTGAAGGGAAAGCCTGCCTCCAGTAAAAGGATTTCCTGGATGGAAGCAGACCGGGCATTCCAAGAAGCTAAAGCGGCAATGGTGAGTGCCACCCTGTTGTCGTTCCCCGATGAAAAAACTGAGTTACTATTATACACGAAAGTGAGTGAGTTCACTATAGCCAGCGCGCTGATGGGAGAAGAAAATAATCAGACGAAGATTTTCGCACTTTACAGTACCATACTTACTGAGGTGGAAGTGGCACTACCACAGTTGGTTAAGGAATTACTATGCGTCAATAACAGTTTACAAAAATATGCTTACTTAATTGCAAATAGGAAAGTCAGTATTTGTACCAGCAACAGTGGGTTAATAACAGCTTATGCAAAAAAGAGTGCCACAAATGTTCATAACATTCGGGAGATAAATTTATTAAACGCCATTGCAAATTTTGACATTGAATTTAAATTGGTCTCTAAGGCTAAAAATAAATTGGCGATAATTTTGACAGAATTGGCTAACGAAAGAGATAAGATTATAGAGGCTGGGGATTTGCAATTGCAACTAGCTTGTATAGAAGATGGGGAGTGGGCGTGGCCAAAAGAAATTGCCATGGAAACGGAGTTACAACTGGAGGAGGAGTTTAGTGGATGGAATTCTCTGAATTCCGTTACGGAAGGGTTAAGCCCTTTAACCTTAAAAGAACAAAACTTACTGCAGTATTATAATAATAATAATAATAATATGATAATAATAATAAAAATAATAATAATAATAATAATAATAATAATAATAATAATAATAATAATAATAATAATAATAATAATAATAATAATAATAATAATAATAATAATAATAATAAAACAATAATAATAATAATAATAATAATAATAATAATAATAATAATAATAATAATAATAATAATAATACTAATAATAATAATAA
>JABUQX010143192.1:20000-22500 GCA_015478945.1 Trachelipus rathkii | reverse complement strand
CTTGGAGAGCAGTAACGTGTGCCATACCCATCAAATGCTTTGATATGTTAAGCGCCACCTCACGCAAGTCTCCCCGTAGTTCCTAAGGGCGGAAAACCATAAATCAGTAAATAGGAAAGTATATCGCCAGTAGACCTCGAGCGCCGAAAGCCGTACTGGCGATCGGAAAGAAGTGAATGAGATTCCAGATGATCTAAGAAATGAGAGTTGAGAAGAGTTTCAAAGATCTTAGATAGAATACAAGTGAGAGCCATAGGACGATAGTTAGAAGGATCAGAGCGGCTTCCTTTTTCGGAATAGGTTGGACATATGTGCGCTTCCAACACTGAGGGAAAGTGCTAGTATTGAGACATAGAGAATATAGTTGAACGAGGGGCGGGGTCACAGAAGCACACTCCCTCAAAACTCGGGCAGGGATGCCATCCGGGTCACTCGTCTTCCTAACGTTCATAGATTTCAGAAGCCCTTGCACCCGATCAAATATAATCACAGGTAAAGGCAAGGACACCTAAGAGGAGAAGGAGGAGGAGGAGGATTGTCAGAATCGTCGAGGTTGAGTTAGAGGAAAACAGGAGGCCGAAGAGATTGAATTTTCAGTTGGAGAATTAGCGCAACAGAACCATCAGAGAGAATAAGAGGAGGAAAGACAGATTTACAGAAGTTGTTTGAGATGTTTTTGCAAGAGGCCAGAAAGATTTTTCAGTAGGAGAACCAAGGAGATCAGCTTATTTTCTGTTTAGTAAAAGTCTGCTTTGGTCGTCGAATAGTATCCCTGCAACGATTTCGAGCTGAATGAAAATTTGCGATTGATAGGAGAACGAGAACTTTTCCATCCCTGATACGCACTGTCTCTAACCTGAGTGGCCCGAGAACAAACAAGATCGAACCATGGATTTTGAGGAGAGAAAGATTTAGCCGAAGAAGGAATGAACTTGCGCATCCCATCAACGATTACAGCTCCCACTTTATCGGCAGAAGCAGAAGACACAAGATACAAAGCAGTCATTCCACTATAGTTAGCGACGCAAGGCCCCCAATCAGCCCGATCAAAGTGCCAGAAAAACGTATAGGACAGGATGGAGCTGTTGGAGAGTATTAAAAATTAAGAGACAGGCGTCAGGTCAGATTTACCAATAAGAGCGAAGGTGGTGTATTTATAGAGAGAAGGGCTAGTGGTGAAACATAGGTCACGTGTGTTCAAGAACGGTTGGGACGATCCGGAATGTATGTGGGTTCTTTAATTAGTTTCCAGATCGTTGAGAATGTTAAATGATTCGGCCTCCCACCTAAATCAGTATGAGGACCCCAACCATTCAGAGTTGTGTACATTGAAATCCCCAATGGAGTACCTCACCATTTGATGAGAAGACATAACAGTCTCGTGAGAAGTAGTAAGGTATTCAAAAAAGGTGTGAAAATCTGTTCTGTTAGAAGAACAGTAGCAGATGCACAAGATTATTGTAGTAGAAGGAAGATTTTAAGCCACAGAACGTCGAAGTTAGGAGATTCGAGATTCTCGAGTGTTACATGAGTGTTTATGTTTACATAGGCACATACTCCACCCTTTAGACGGAAATTATGAAATAAGTTATAGTTGGACATATTAAACGAGTTAGAGGATGAATTCCTAGCCATCTGGGTCTCAGACAGGAGCAAAAGGTTAGGATTAGAGTTAGAGAGGTGGTATTCCACGGATGCAGAGTTAGATTGCAAGCCACGGATGTTAGTAAAGTCGATAGTAAGCCCGCGCCTGTGCAAATCTGCCATCTTGCATGCACATACAACAACCACAAAACAAACAGACAAAAACAAACAGACAAAAAAAACAAACAAACGTGAAATCAGGTTAAAATTATTCACACACTAAAACCTAAATTTAAAACCGTAAATGTTAAAAAGCTAAAATCGTATTTACAGTAAATATGTAAAAATATGAAAAATCTTAAAGTTAAAAACACTAACGCTCTCTTGCACCCCTACAAATTCACGAATAAAAAAAGTAAATAAAATTGATTTAAACATTAAAACCTAAATTTAAAAGTTAAAGTGCCAAAATAATAAAAATCAAATTTTAAACACTGTGAAGACGAAATTCAAACTTATGTAGCCCTTCCTTATTCATAAACAGTATTAACTTTAATGTAAAACCAATATATGTTTAACAATATATATATATAGATATATATATATATATATATATATATATATATATATATATATATATATATATATATAGTTATATATATATATATATAAATATATATATATATATATATATATATAATTATATATATATACAAAAAAATATAAACATATATATATATATATATATATATATATATATATATATATATATATATATATATATATATATATATATATATATATATATATATATATATATATATATATATATATATATATATATATATATATATATATATATTCTTTCTTTCTTTATCTTCCTTCTATTTTCCCAAGAATGGGAGTAAGGTGCGTG
>JABUQX010143192.1:10000-15000 GCA_015478945.1 Trachelipus rathkii | reverse complement strand
CATGGAATCATAGAAAAAACGCTGGGATCGCTGTATAGATAGATGATCAAGGAAACTATTTCGAAGGAAACTGTGCAATCTAATAGATACGGTATGAAACTTTTGTTTAACAGTCAAACTCCAAGAACTTTTGGATCGCATGTCGTATATATATATATATATTATATATATATATGATATATATATAGCTATATATATATATATATATATATATATTACATATTATATATTATATATTATATAAAATTATTGCTATATATGATATATATATTTGTTATATATATATATTATTATTATTATTATATTATATATTACATACATATATATTAAGTTATACATATTATATTATTGTTGTTGTTTTTGATCTTATAGTTATTTTTAAGCTAATATTATTTTATAATTACTATATATATACATATATATACATATATATATATATTATATGATATATATATTATATATATATTACATATATATATTATTAAGAATATGTATTACATATATATATATATTATTATTAATGTTATATATACATATATATATACATATTATTATGCATATATATATATATATATTATATATATATTACATATATATATATTTGGTGGAATCTTTTCCGCTCTGTATATTTATATATGTGAAAAATCCCTTAGTTGCAGATGGTATTATGAAATTGCATACATTTTAATATTTTAATTTTTACACATCACTTTAAAACTTTATTTACATACATTAAAATTTAAAAAAAACAAATTCCAGCAATACCTTTCTTAGACACACTCATAATAACCGATCACAACACAAAACCCTCATTCACAGTATACAGAAAACCCACCTCCAACCCCACTTACATACACTGGTATTCCGCCCACACATGTAACACTAAAATAGCTGCTCTCACCATCCTATATTTACGTGCTTTTAAAATTTGTTCTCCGACTTATATAAAACAAGAAACTAATCTCATAAAACATACTTTCCAAAAACTTAAATACCCTTCTTACATAATTCACACAGCTTACAAAAAAGCGAAAGGAAAATATTACCAAACAAACCCGACCAAACCCACTACAAAAAAGACATACATCCCCATACCCAACATCAACACACATAATATAAATAACCTCATCCCTCAGCACATACAACTAGTACCGTCCAATAATATCCTAATCAAAAAAGTCCTAAAACCTCCAAAATCAAAAATAATAAACCCCCTGGCTTACACAAAATCCCCTGCTACTCTTGCAATAGAAATTACTACGGTGAAACAATAGACTTCAAAAGACGAAAACATCAACATGAATATGACCTCCTCACACACCAAGAAAATTCAGCTCTAACACACCACAGAACAACACACAATCACCAAATAAACATCAATAATATGTCAATTATCAGAAATATACATGATACAAATAAAAGAAAAATTACCGAAGCCTTCTGTATTTACAACTTCCCAAACTTTAATAGAAGCCGCCCTGGAGATTGCAGTAAAATAGATCCTATACAAAACCTAATAATGCAAAAATCACCCTTTTACAAAAGTCTACTAACAGACCAACCAACAAATCAGGGAGGATAGTTCAACAAACTCAGCCATCACGAAGCAGTCCCATCTAAGCATTTGAAATAGGTCTGATTTCAGACGAAAGCTATTGCTAGGACTTGTTTTTTAAAATTTTAATGTATGTAAATAAAGTTTTAAAGTGATGTGTAAAGATTAAAAAATTAAAATGTATGCAATTTCATAATACCAATCTATAAACAAATATATTTTTATATATATATATATAATATATATATATATATATATATATATATATATATATATATATATATATATATATATATATATATATATATATATATATATATATATATATATATATATCTTCATTCATTTAAAATTCTTTTGAAAAAGAACTAAGGTCATTTCAATTATTCTTTGTGTTAAATGATTTCACCTGCATTAAAGTATTCCTGTTTGTGAATTGTATAAATAAATTATTATTATTATATATATATATATATATAGAGAAAGAAAAAGAGTTTTTATCAAAATATATATATATATATATATATATATATATATATATATATATATATATATATATATATATATATATATATATATATATATATAGAGAGAGAGAGGGAGAGATATAGAGAGAGAGAGAGAGAGAGGAGAGAATTCTTAAACTACTCGAACGTAGGGTTTATTTTCATATAGATTTGGACCCTTGGCGTAAGTATTTTTAATTTTTAAAATTTATTTACATAAAGGTTTTTGGCAAATTGAATTAACAGTTGGGAAGCCACGCTGAATTTTCTGGATGGCCTCTTATTCTATTAATATTGGCAAAAAGGACTTTTTATAAATTTATTTAAAACTAGCAAAAAATGAAACAAATATATATATATATATATATATATATATATATATATATATATATATATATATATATATATATATATATATATATATATATATATATATATATATATATTTATATATATATATATATATATATATATAGATATATATATATATTTATATATTTGTAGTTATATATATATATATATATATATATATAGCATATATATTATATATATATATTATATATATATACATATATGTTACATATATATATATATATATGTATATATATATATATATATATACAGGGAATCACTTTATAGTTAAAACTTGGGAGTTATCGATTTATAATAACATAGTATAAAGCAGTGGTCTCAAAGTGGGCACAAGTGTACCCTTAAAATTCCAAAGTGATACTTTGGGGGTACGCAAAGAAGTTGGTCCACATCGCCTTGCGAGTTTATGATCGTGCATCACGCGAGTGTAGGCCCCTCTAACTGCCGTGTCTTTTTATTATATATTACATATTGTGGTAATATTATATATATTATATTATATTATATTATATTATATTATATTATATTATAGTATTGTATTGTATTGTATTGTATTGTATTGTATTGTATTGTATTGTATTATATTATATTATGCCTATAGGGGGTACAACTGATAATTATTTTCGTCTTAGGGGTACGCGATCAAAAAAGTTTGGAGACCACCACGGATAAAAAGCGAGCGTTTGGCTTACGAATATTCTGTGTTTTTCAAGGAGAGAAATCTACAAACAAGCCGAACTTCCGATGAAGTGAAAATTTATTAGTATTGTATTTGTATAATAGATTCTATGAATTTTCTTTTTGTATGTGGTTTATTTTGTTTTTAGTGTGGCGTTTTGAGTATTGATTTTATGATGTAAAGGTGTTATCAGCTGTTAAGGCAGAATTGTGCCAAGGTTGCACAGTGGAACCGTGTTATTATATGCAGTTCCAGGTCATTGGTTTCACCCGGATATAACGGAAGGGCAGTTGTAAGAGGATTTTAAACACCTGTTTTTGGGGCATTATTTTTTTGTTTTTTGTGGTTTAAGTGTGGGTTTCAGTGAGAAAGTAGATTTGGTAAAAATTATGATTTGGAGGTGTTAGTTTTTATGTTGTGATTTATAAGTATAGGAAAGAATGTTTTATTTAGATCATTTTTTTGTTGTGTGCTAAAAGGTTTGGTTTGCTTTCTGTATGTTGTGTTTATTATATGCGGAGGATATTTTAGTTTTGTAAAGGTGGAATAAATATATTTTGTTTCAGTGTTTAAATGGTTGGGGAGCAAATGCGTAGGGTCTCTGGAGGTATAGAGTTGTTAAGGTTGGTAATTTTGATGTTTTTTAGTACAAGCAGAGTACTCTGTGGGTATAGGCAAGAGGGAAAAGGTTTTCTTGTAACTGTAAGGTAGATATGGGGAGAATTTTCCATGAAATTGTATCGAAAGGTAAAGTGTGATTTTGTGATAGTTCATATGTGAATGAGAGGAGGTGTATGTTGTTCATTATGATGAGAATGTTTTTGAAAGTTAATGGTGTGGTATGGTTATACGCATCATCCACGAAGTATTGGGGAGTTAGTAAAGCGATTGAGTAAGATATGGTAGTGTTCTATAAGTTCCATGAAAATATTTGCTAGGGTAAGGAGAGGGGGGGACCTATTGAAGAACCTTGAGTTTGTTTATAAAATTTATTGTTGAATGTGAAAATGATTTAAAGTTAAAAGTATATGATCTTAATAATACAGGAGAAGGATGGATAAAGTATATTGTTCTGAGTTATGTACCTTTCAAGAAGGTCAAGGGTGAAGGGGTCGGGAACAGAGGTAAAAAGAGATACTACGTCGAAACTGAGGAATTGATGGGTGGAAGGGTTTAATGATTGTGTACACTGCATGAAATCAGATGTGTTTTTAATATGTGAGGGAGAAATTTAACCAATAAGGGGTTTTAGTGTGTTTGAAAGCCAGGTGATCAGAAAGGTGTTGGAAGCTGAGATTATAGGTCTTAATGGGATGATGTTTTTGTGAGTTTTGGGTATTCCGTAAAACTGTGATAAGTTGGTCATGTAACGTTTGTTGTATTTATATATGATGGGTTGGTTTTTATAGATTGCTTTTAATTGGCTGTTAAAGTTGTCAAAGGAGTTCTTTTTTTACTGTAAGGTATATGTGTTTGTATCATTTAGAATATTGTTGCATTTGGTAACGTAATCTACATGATTTAAGATTACTATATTATTGCCTTTATCGCTACGTGTTATTACTATGTAATTATTTTTTTGTAGGTTATTTAGCGCTTTGTAGAAAATGGAGGTTAATTTATCTTTATAGTTACAACTAACAAAGATAAAGACTTCAATACCGACATTCTGAAAGGAATTTTATTAAATAATCTAACCGCTTGTAACTATAAATATAAATTACCCTCCATTTTCTACAAAGCGCTAAATAACCTGCAAAAACATAAAGACATAGTAATAACACGTAGCGATAAAGGCAATAATATAGTAATCCTAAATCATGTGGATTATATTACCAAATGCAACAATATTCTAAATGATACAAACATATACCCTCCTTACAGAAAA
>JABUQX010143191.1:15000-17479 GCA_015478945.1 Trachelipus rathkii | reverse complement strand
TATATATATATATATATATATATAAGAGAAGATAGTATATATATATATATATATATATATATATATATATATATATATATATATATATATATATATATCAATTGTTATATAAATAGCAAAATTTATTTGAGAGTTAAGGCATTTAGAGCATTATAACTTTTAAATTATTCAAGAAGCATTTTTCACATTGAGGGGAAAACTAAATTAAAAAAGTGAAAATTCCTTTTTATCAATGGGGAAATTGGAAATAAGGAAAAATGGAAAAAGAGGATAGTAAAAATGAGGGGAAAGAGGATAGTGAAAAAGAGGAGATTAGGACGCTGAAAAAGAGGGGGAATAGAGGACGGTAAAAAGAGAAAAGAAAGGACAGTAAAATAATTGAAAAAGGGTAATGAAAAAAGGGGAAAAGAGGGGGAAAGAGAAAGACAAAAAAGAGAGAAAGGAGGACAGTACAAAGAGGGAAAAAGGGGACAGATAAAAGATGGAAAAGAGAGCAGTAAAAAGAGGGGGGAAAAAGAGGACAGTAAAATTGAAAAGAGGATATTAAAAAAATAAAGGCAAAAGGAAAAGAGAGAGGAATTTTTGGAAAGAAGAAAAGTGGAAAGGATAGTTCAAAGAGAGGGGAAAAGAGAGAAGAGAAAAGTTTAAACATTGGGAAATAACGGGAAAAAGGGGAAGTTTATAAACAATTAAAATTGACATTCGATAATTGAAAATAAACCCCCCCCCCTTCGTTTCTTTTGTATTAAAATAGTTATTAATTTTTTCCCCTTTTTTAAAAAAAAAAAAAAAAAAAACTTTCAATTTTCATTAAAGTTTAACAGGAAATTCTGGGGTCATTTCTATCGTAATTGGAACCTTTTTTTTTTAAAAACCTTTTTCGTAATCCTTTATTGATTTCGATACAAAACCAACACGAGGGAAAAAAACAGCAACAGCTGCATAGGGAAAAAGCACTGCGATTGCTGCAATCATAACAATTGCAACAACAACAACGTTAATAATTAAAAAAAAAAAATTGCCGCAACATCAACAGTTTCATCAAAATCAAGAATAACATATCCATCATCATCATCATCATCATCATCATCATCATCATCATCATCATCATCATCATCATCATCATCATCATTATCGAAAACAACAACAACAACAACAATAACAACAAAGGACTTAATAACAATAAAAAAATAAATAACAACAACAACAACAACAAACAACAACAACAACAAAAACAACAACAACAACAACAATAACAACAAAGGACTTTGGAGAGATTCAAATGATACTATAAGAATATAATAAAACGAATGCTTGAAACATTGTATATTATTATAATTGGAAAGAGTTTAATAATAATAATAATAATAATAATAATAATAATAATAATAATAATAATAATAAATAATACATACACACACACATACATACATAATAATAATAATAATAATAATAATAATAATAATAATAATAATAATAATTTAAGAAAAAATATTTTTCAAACATTAAAACACCTCGTAATTGTAATTCTTTTAAATTCAATCATTTTGAAGAAAAAAATATCAACATTTATATAAAGTTATTTTAGTAACCTCATTGAGCAACGACATATAGATAGGATTAAGTATCCTTTTAGGTAAGATTTATGCAGTTTCCTGTGAAGGATTGTACCCCTTTAAGGTGAGAGTTGTATCTCTTCTTAGATAGGGTTAATTTAAGCCTCATTTTAGATAAGGGGTTATATTCTTTCCTAAATAGGATTGCTTCCCCTTTTAGTTAAAGGTTTTTAAACCGTTCCTAGTTAAGGTCGTACCCCCTTTTCCCTTTTAGGTGCTGGAGAGATTGTTTTCCCTTCTTAGGTAGGATTGTCCCCAATTTTTAGCAAGGGTTGTTTCCCTTCCAAGGTAGGGTTGTACTCCTTTTAAGGTAAGGGTTGTTTGTGTCCTTTTCTAGAAGATTGTATTTCCTCTTTGGTAAGTCTTATGCCCATTTCTTGAGAGAATTGTACTCCATTTTAGGTGGAGGTTGAGACCTTTCATATATAGTGTTGTACACCCTTTTAGGTAAGGCTGTGTTGCAGCCCTTAGTAGGCAGGATTGTGCCACTTTTTGGTTAAGGATTGTGTTCCTTCCTAGATAGGATTATACCCTTCCTTTATATTAAAGGTTGTTTCCTTTCCAATATGGGATTGTGTCACCTCTTACGTAAAGGTTAAATGCGGTCGTAGGTAAAATTGTATGTCCTTTTAGGTAAGGGTTGCGCCCCATCTTAGATAGAACGAAGTCCCATTTTGGATAAAGGTTGTGTCCCTTCCACACTAGGATTAAAGTTTTTATTTCTAAAAAAAAACGAGGAGACTCAACATTGTAAAATGAATATTAGCTTAAGTATTTTATCAAATAAAAAAGCAAAAATGAAAAAAAAGAGTAATTGTAATTATAATGTTATAAAATGTTAAAATAAAAAAAAATTGCTCCCC
>JABUQX010143191.1:0-7500 GCA_015478945.1 Trachelipus rathkii | reverse complement strand
TTAACGCTTGAACGTTTGAACTCTAAAACGGTTGTTTGTGGTTAATAGTTGGAATATGATACAAGAAATAAAATGTTAACTACAAAGTCATTAACTGGTGCTTATTTTATAACACTTACAGTGATTATGAGAAGTGAAAAAAGGAAGTTATATCCTCTGCCGATGTTATCAGATATTTTTGTATATTGGTTCAATAAATGGTTTAGAAACGTAAAGTAGTTATTGCTTTTGTATCTTCTTATCTGCTAAGACTTTCAGATTTTCAAAAACAAATGAAAGACAAAATATTTTATCATTCTCTCTCTCTCTCATATACACATACAAACATATGGGCTGGCTGCTGGTTGCTGCTGCCAAGGCTGGCTGGCTGCTGGCTGGCATGTTACATAGCGAGTGATATAGCAGCATATGTTGAGCTGGCTGCTGGCTGGCTGGCTGGCGCTGCTGGCTGCAAACATATGGCTGGCTACAGATGTTGCTGGTTGAGGTTAGCTGGTTGCTGTATATTATTATACATATATATATATATATATATATAAGGTTGTTGTACAGGCATGGGTTATATATGTTTAGGTTATATATATATATATAAAATGATCAATTCTACTACTACAAACCTATAACTACATTTTGTGCTCTTGATACAAATAAAACATAAACACTAAACTAATACACCCACATCAACACACACACACACACATACAATACCTACACAAACAAAAGCTATGCATCCATATCAACCTAAACACACATATATGTATACATATTAGCAATTTTCTTATCGAATATCTCTTTGAATAGTTTTATTCATATCGAGCTTTTTTATTTGGTTCGGATAAAAAAAAAATTTATTTTCATAAAAAGTCTTCAATTTTTCTTCAATGATGAAAAGTTTCGTTTCTTAATCTAATATATATATATATATATATAAATTAGCATATATATAGCAGTTGTTATATATATAAATATATATATATATATATATATATATATATATATATATATATATATATATATATATATATATATATATATATATATATATATAAAAAATATATATATAGTATATATATATATATATAAGGTTATATATAATGTTATTATATATATATGTATTATTATATATATATAAATAGCAAGTAGTTGGAATATATAAAGGTATATATTGTTATATATATACATATATATAGTAGTAAGAGGTATATATATATATATATATATATATATATATATATTATATATATATATGTTGGATAATTTGTCGATGTATAAAACATTTTCAGGAATCCATAATTTATTTTCCTTTTCTTCTTCTTCATGTTTTCATTGTTTATCTCTTCCTCTCATTATAGTTTCTCTAGAGAGAATTATATTATGTTCGTATCTAAGCTAGCATTTACAAGGTTAGAGGCTCATGTCTGTATCTAAACTAGCTTATACAATGTTAGGGGTAGGATCATGTTTGTATCTAACCAGCTTATACAAAGGTTAGAGGATCATGTTTGTATCTAAACTAGCTTATACAAGGTTGGGAGGATCAGTGTTTGTATCTAAAACTAGCTTATACAAGGTTAGAGGATCATGTTTGTATCTAAACTAGCTTATACAAGGTTAGAGGATCATGTTTGTATCTAAACTAGCTTATACAAGGTTAGAGGATCATGTTTGTATCTAAACTAGCTTATACAAGGTTAGAGGATCATGTTTGTATCTAAACTAGCTTCAACTATGTTAGAGGTTTTTGCTTTAATTTAAATTAGCTTCTACAATATTAGAGTTAAGTAAGCAGGTAATTATTTCTAAAACTGTTAAAGAAACTTTAACACATCTCATAAATTGATTTTTAAACAAGCGAACATAAGTTGCAAAAGCTAATTGTAAGAAATTAATAATAATAATAATAATAATAATAATAATAATAATAATAATAATAATAATACACACACACACACACACACACACACACACACACACACACACAATAATAATAATGTAATTACAATTAATAATAATAATAATACACACACACACACAATAATAATAATAATAATAATAATAATAATAATAATAATAATAATAATAATAATAATAATAATAATAATAATAATAATAATAATAATAATAATAATAATAATAATAATAATAATAATAATAATAATAATAATAATAATAATAATCAATATCGTAATATTGATAATAATACACACACACACATAATAATAATAATAATAATAATAATAATAATAATAATACACAATAATAATAATAATAATAATAATAATAATAATAATAATAATAATAATAATAATAATAAAATAATAATAATAATAATAATAATAATAATAATAATAATAATAATAATAATAATAATAATACACACACACACACACACACACACACACACACACACACACACACACACATAATAATAATAATAATAATAATAATAATAACAATATTTTGTTAAATAATTCCACTATTATAATAAAGCAATGTTAAAGCCACAATTTTAAGAATTTCTAGATATTAAGTAACATCACAAATTCGACTGAAAAGTTCCTTAAAAAGACAAACAAAATCCTTCCATCTAAACTCGCCAGTAGAAGAATCATATCTTCACTCCTCAGAAAGTTCGAGGAGAAATATTGCAATGATGACACAAATCTTCAACAATGGTTTAAGCCCTGAAGAAACGATCTTGATAGGAAGTGTTTTCCTCTTAAATTTGAAAGGAAAAAGAATCCGAAAAAGCAACTCTGAGAGGAGAAGTCCGTAGCTCTCACCTGAAAAGAAAGAAAAAAGGTCAATTAGTCATTTTGAAACAGAAACACATCAGAAGCAACCATTTATATATGAATAATTCGCTATATTCTTCCAGAAATATAGGATTGAACTCAAAACCTCAGCATATTTAGACTAATTTTGGTGTTCTGAGTCCAAAAGTCACCTTGGTTTTGCTATATCAGGTCAACTTTTTGAGATACAGCCATAGGCCTACCTGACGAGCTATACATATGATAATTATCATATGTATAGCTCGTCAGGTAGGCCTATGGCTGTATCTCAAAAAGTTGACCTGATAGATCAAAACCAAGGTGATTTTTGGACTCAGAACACCAAAATTAGTCTAAATATGCTGAGGTTTTGAGTTCAATCCTATATTTCTGGAAGAATATAGCGAATTATTCATATATAAATGGTTGCTTCTGATGTGTTTCTGTTTCAAAATGACTAATTGACCTTTTTTCTTTCTTTTCAGAGTATTGATATGGCTTCAGCGCGACGGTCATGCAGGAATAATCCTGACGTTTTCTGCTACATCTGCGGAGAATACACGCTGGCAATGCACAGGAAGGGCATCACAAGCTTTGTGAAGCGCGCCTACCAGGCTTACTTTCAAGTCAAGCTGGGTGACCAAGATAAGTCCTGGGCACCGCACACGGTGTGCAAGACGTGCGTGGAATATCTCCGGCGGTGGACGAAGGGCACGAAAACTTCACTGAAGTTTGGGATTCCGATGGTTTGGAGGGAGCCGTCTGACCATGAATCGGATTGTTACTTCTGCGCCATCGATACTACTGGCATCAACCGGAAGAATCGGAGCAGCCTCCAGTACCCCGACCTTCCATCTGCCCGCCGTCCAGTTGCTCACTGCGAAGAACTTCCTGTACCAGCGTGCAGAGAGCTTCCTGACAGCGACGACGAGGCCACCACTGCATATGAGGGAGGAGATACAGATGAGGAGTATGGAACACAAGATGGTCCGCAGCCCTTTTCACAATGTGAGCTTAATGATCTGGTTCGGGAACTCAGCTTGTCGAAGACTTCCGCCGAGCTGTTGGCCTCCAGACTCAAAGAGAAAAATCTACTCGGTGAGGACGCGCGTATCACGTTCTTTCGTAGAAGGCATCAGGACTACATGGGCTACTTCTGCGAGGAGGAAGACCTCGTGTACTGCCGAGATGTCGCCGGTCTTCTTGCTAAACTCGGCGCTCCTCAATATGATCCGAGAGATTGGCGACTCTTCATAGACAGTAGCAAGCGCTCTTTGAAGAGTGTGCTCATACACAACGGGAACGAGTTCGCCTCAATTCCTCTTGCGCACTCCACAACTCTCAAAGAGAAATATGAAGCAGTCAAGTACGTGCTCGACAAAATCCAATATCAGCAGCACCAATGGATCATCTGCGTCGACCTTAAGATGGTGAACTTTCTACTTGGTCAGCAGTCCGGGTACACAAAGTACCCATGCTTTATATGTAAGTGGGACAGTCGAGACAGAGCCCAGCACTATGTGAAGAAAGAGTGGCCGGCGCGAGAGCAGTTAGTACCTGGGGCCAGCAACATCATAAACGAACCTCTTGTTGACCGGGAAAAGATTTTGTTCCCACCGCTTCACATCAAGCTTGGGTTAATGAAACAGTTCACGCGCGCTCTGGACAAGGATGGGAGGTGCTTCAACTACCTGTGCCGAGCCTTCCCTGGAGTCACCATTGAGAAGCTGAAGGCCGGCATTTTCGATGGCCCACAGATACGGCAGCTCATCAAGGACACAGAGTTCGAAAACTCCATGAACACGCTAGAGTGCGCCGCCTGGAGGTCGTTTGTGCAGGTGGTGAACAACTTCCTGGGGAACAAGAAGGCAGCAAACTACGGCACACTCATCAACAGCATGATAAAGAACTTCCAAAACCTCGGGTGTTTGATGAGTATAAAGATGCATTTCCTGTTCTCACACATGGAGAGGTTTCCTGAAAACCTTGGTGCGGTCAGCGACGAGCAGGGAGAAAGGTTCCATCAGGACATGCGTCAAATGGAGGAGAGGTACCAGGGGAGGTGGGACGCAGTCATGCTCGCGGACTACTGCTGGTCGCTGAAGAGAGACAACCCAGCAGCTGCTCACACACGGAAATCGAGGAAACGGGGATTTACGCCGTGAACTCTGAACTTTTGTGTCACGTAACGCTCATGTACATGTATTAAACTTATCAAATGTAATCGAGTATATAATAAATGAATGAATTTGGATACGTTGACTTTTATTTACCCAGGAAAACGGAAAAACCGAATGTTTATGATCCTCAGGAATTGGGTTTTTGGACGAAAAATAGTTTTTTTCTTAAATGTCTGTAGCGAACAAACCAGACCTGATTGAAAAAAACAAAGGGCATTTTCGGACTCAGCGCATCTCAAATAGTCTAATTCCGCTGGAAAACCCTGGACGATTTTCCCAAAAAAATTTTTGGTTACCCAGTGATAATCATTATAACAATAATAAGGATAATAAGGATTATAATAATGATAATTATAATGATAATAATAATTATAATAATGATAATAATAATAATAATAATGATAATAATAATAATAATAATAATAATAATAATAATAATAATAATAATAATAATAATAATAATAATAATAATAATAATAATAATAATAATAATAATAATAATAATAATAATAATAATAATAATAATAATAATAATAATAATAATAATAATAATAATAATATTAATAATAATAATATTAATAATAATAATAATAATAATAATAATAATAATACAATACAATAATAATACACACACACACACACACAATAAGAAAAAAAATAATAAAAATAAAAATAAAAAATAAATAAATAAATAAATAATAAATAAATAATAAATAATAAATAATAAATAATAATAATAATAATAATAATAATAATAATAATAATAATAATAATAATAATAATAATAATAATAATAATAATAATAATAATAATAATAATAATAATAATAATAATAAAGGCGTATGAACTCGTCAGATTTTTATTCAGATATTTTTAAATATTTTCCAGTTTAGTCATCTGAAACAATGGTTAGCCTACTGACATAAATCAAAACAGTTCAATTTATAATATAAAGTAATTAATGATATTGCAATCAATGTATGACTGATTTATCTCAATTTATATAGTATATATATATATATATATATATGTAATTGTTTAGAGTATAGGGTAGGCAAATTATATATATATATATATATATATATATATATATATATATATATATATATATATATATATATATATATATATATATATATGGCTTATATGTATTTCATTAACAGCAAAATATCATTTTTCCAATCAGATATCGATTTATTGATTTTTTGTATTTTGATTTATTTTGTGAAGTTCTTAAACTACAAATTTGTTTTCTCTCAGCTCATTGGGTCAGACTGAACATTTACATTTATATGTGGTTGCTGGTCATATAAATATATAAGATATGAGTTGGTTGTTGAAAGAGCATGGAAAGAGTAAGGCAGCATATATACAAGGGTTATGTTGGCTGGTTATACATATAGCAGCAGTAGCAGCTGGCATATATATAGTTAGTTGTTGCCATTGTTATATGCTATATATATATATATATATATATATATATATATATATATTAAGTATATATATAAGTATATATGTTGTTATATATATATATATATATATATATAAGTTCATAAAATTAGGTTAGGTTAGGTTAGGTTATCCCAGAGAAGGCAGTATTTCTTTACCTTCCCATTATGTTCTTTGTTTGCTTACAAACTTATTAATTGCGAATATGCAATATTTAACATGTAAAATATTAAGGAACAAGAGAAAGGACAGGCAGGCTGGACACCTGGTGATATCGCCTTGACGGGAGCTCGGTTGCTTTAAATTTGATTCTAACTCTATCCAACTTTTTTGTGTTGGAGGATGGCTCAGTGGTAAATCATCGAGTATATTGTCCTCAGTCGAACATGTGGTGAAAGTTCGATCCCAGAGAAGGCAGTATTTCTTTACCTTCCGATTATATGTTCTTTGTTTGCTTACATACTTATTAATTGCGATTATGAAATATTTAACATAAGTATATATGGTTGCTATATATATATAAGGCATATATATTTATATATATAAGTATATATACATGTTATAGTTAGAAGATATAGCATATATATATATATATATATATGTTATTATTATTACATATATATATATAAATATACATATATTATATATATATTTCATATATATTAGTGCTAAGGTTATTACTAAGGTTGTATATATTGTTATTGAGTTATATATATATATATATAAATATATATATTAAGGCATATATATATATATACATATGCTACTATATGCATATATTGTTGAGAAAGTTATAAATATATATACATATTATTAGTATTGTTGTTGTTATGTATATATATATATACATATATATATATATATATATATATATTATATTATACATATATATATATATATATATTTATTAGATGAACCGGATGTCAAATTTGACTGTTTGTGGATGCGGATCTTAAAGAGGATGTGGATGCGGATGAGATCTTAAAGTAGATGAGGATGCGGATGCGGATGTTTACTCTTTTGAAGTTTGAATTAAAAATTATATAGTATGTATATATATATATAGCATATATATATATATATATAAGAGTATATAT
>JABUQX010143190.1:27500-28505 GCA_015478945.1 Trachelipus rathkii | reverse complement strand
GTTTTGTCTTGGTTGTTCAGAACTTTTTGGGCAACCATAAATCTGCCAACTATGTAGAACTCTTACAGAAAATGCTTTCAGACTTCAAAAATTTGAATGCTAATATGAGCATAAAAGTTCACTTTCTACATAGTCACTTAGATCGGTTTCCGGATAATCTAGGATGTTATAGTGAGGAACAAGGGGAGAGGTTTCATCAAGATATCAAGGTGATGGAAGAAAGATACCAAGGAAGATGGGATACACACATGATGGCAGACTATTGTTGGAGCCTTCAACGTGATTGTCCACATTCTGCACACAGAAGACAATGTAATGCATTAATTGTGATTTCATTGTACTGAATTGAATGTTTTGACCTATTAGCATTTTATTTACTTACTCATTAACAATTTGATATATATCTTTCGTGTTTTTTATTGTGAATTACGTTACAACCTAACATAAATTGTTGTTATTAATGTATTTTTGTGACCACCCTGTATCTCAAAAACTAGAGCCAATCTAGAAAAACGGAGGTCATATTCGGAATCAGGGCAACAAGTTACCTATAAAATGACCTTCAAATGTTTTGCCGCAAAATCTTTGTTGGCCAGTGTATTTATTTTCCAATAATTTAAAAGCTTTGCATATTATTAAAAATATGATCAGATTTGTGCTTTTGTTTATTATTTAATACTAAAATTCACTGTAGAGTTTAGGTGCACACATACTTATATCCATTTATATATATATATTTATGAGGAATATAATATATATATATGTTATTGTTATATATGAGAGAATTAAGATATATATATATATATATTTATATATATATATGATATATATATATATATGATATATATATATATAGGCCAGCCTCCCGAAAGCATCATGCATGTAACTAAAAATTATAACAGCCAGAAAAAATAACAATGATGGAGCAAGTAACTTTACTGAATTTAGTTTTAAAAATTATTTTAATCGTATATTTCTTAATAACACCTTAAATATTATTATAAT
>JABUQX010143190.1:12500-22500 GCA_015478945.1 Trachelipus rathkii | reverse complement strand
TCCCAGATAGCAGTTAATTCTTTATCTTCTCATCACCAGGTGTCCAGTCTTTAACATCTTATCTAATTGTGATTATTATGCAATATTTAACATCTAAAATATATAAGAACGAGAGATAGGACAGGCTGGACACCTGGTGATGTCGCCTGACGGGAACTCGGCTGCTTTATAACTGTTCTTGAATCCAACTTTTTTTTGGGTTGGAGGATAGCTCAGTTACACCGGGCATATTATCCTCACGCGCAACATGCGGTGGTTCAACCTCAGAGAAGGCAGTTAATTGTTACTCTCTCATTATATGTTTTTTCTGAAACATATATATATATATATATATATATATATATATATATATATATATATATATATATATATATATATATATATATATATATATATATATATATATATATATATATATATATATATATATATATATTTGACTATGGTGAAGTTCAAAATACATTTAAATGTTGGTTTTTTTATATAGGTATAAATCCAAAAAACTAAACGGGATATTTATATTCTCTTGTTTAAATTTCCCTTCAAAATTTGCTGTGGGGTAAGATCAGGCGGAGTAACCATATATATATATATATATATATATGTCTATAGCATATATATATATATATATATATATATATATATATATATATATATATATATATATATATATATATATATATAATCACATAAACGGAGCTTTTCATATTTGTTCTGCTTGAAGTTTTTCTATGAAGAAATCTCCTTTCTACGACAGTTTTCAAATTTTAACCTATTTCCTACTAACATTTTTTATAAACTAGTTTTTTCTTTTTTCGATAACATATGCCAACCTAAATGTCCTACAAACGATGTGTCTTTACATTGCACCTCGTACCAATGCTCTTAACTTTCGTTTTAGAAATATCGTAAAAAAAACGTTTCCTCAATATAATATCTTGTATATTTTATCAATAGCAACTCAACAGGCACATTTTTTAAAACCAAAGAAAGCATTTCTATGAGCTGAAACTCTGACATGGTTTATAAATAAATGTGGCCACTATAACGTCAATTATGTAATTCAAACTAGCCTACAGCTGAAGATGCGAGCCTTCAAGCACATGGCAATTTCCTTTCAAGCTAATCTCCACATCTCTCAACCAGAGAATGCAGCCATCAGAGATCACTCGGATATTACAAAGAACCCTATATCTCTTCGGAACTTCTACATATGAGGAGTTGAAAATTTATAAATCTTCATTCGTAAAAACACTTAAACCTATTTCTTTTCTTTGTCACTTCACATTACCTGAACTCTCTCTCTCTCTCTCTCTCTCTCTCTCTCTCTCTCTCTCTCTCTCTCTCTCTCTCTCTCTCTCTCTATATATATATATATATATATATATATATATATATATATATATATATCTTATATTTTTGTTTTTCTTATTTTTTTTTATATATATATATATATATATATATATATATATATATATATATATATATATATATATATATATCTTTCTTATATTTTTGTTTTCCTTGTTTATTTATTCTTAGTTTTTATCTTTTGATGTTTCACGAACGATATTGAACCTGTAACATTTCACACAATCTTTTTACTTATTTGAAATTTTGTTTTATATTTTTACATTTAACTACATACACTAATCTTATAATTAGATTAAACCTCTAGAACGTCATTTTAGGGTGTTTTTCTGTCTGTAGTCATTGTTTCGGCGTTTTCATTTTTTCCAAACCTAATTTTTTGACATTTTTTCGTATCAACTTCTACAATTTTTTTCGAAATGACTTCAAACTTGAAATATACATAGATGGGTCTATTATACGCACAAAATGCACATAGAAGTTTTTTGATTTTGGGAAAATTGTGCTCAGCATTGTCGAATTTCAAAACCTACTTTTTTTTTTAAATTGCTAAGCAACAATTTTCCTAAAAATCAAAAAAAAAACTTCTACGTGCATGTGCGTAATTGACCCATCTATATAATTCAAGTTTGAAATAAATTCGAAAAAAAAATGTAGAAGTTGAAAAAAAAAAAAAAAAAAAAATTAGGTTTGGAAAAAAATGAAAACGCCGAAACAATGACTACAGACAAAAAAAAAAAAAAAACCGAAAATGACTTTCTAGAGGTAAGAAAAAGCTGCGGTTTTGCTTTTTTCCCCATCAAAATTGTCTGAAAATTAAGAATTTTATGTCCATTCCAAAATCTCAAATATTAGATCCTCCCCTTTTTTTTAATATATAAAGACTAATAAGTAATTACAATTAGGTGGTATAAATAGATATATATATATATATATATATATAGCAGTTATTATATATATATATATATATATATATATATATATATATATATATATATATATATATATATATATACATATATATATATTATTATTAGCTACATATTATTATTCGTAAGATTATTATTATTATATACATGTTATTATCACTAATATTATTATTATTATATTATTATTATATATAAGAAGATAATCTTCTCTAAACGTATACTTGAAAAGATATATATATAGTTATTATTATATATATATATTATTTTGAGATTATATTATTATATTATATTATATATGTATGCATGCGCTTATATATATATATATATATATATATATATATATATATATATATATATATATATATATTATATATATATATATATATATATATAAATATTTTATTTATTTTTTATATTCCATAAATGCTGACAAAAAGAATAACATATATATATATATATATATATATATATATATATATATATATATATATATATATATATTTATATCTATATATATTTATATATATTGTTACCTCATACTTCCAGTCCCCTATCCAATCTTAATTGGAGGGCCACACTGCTTCCAGGAAGCCGGCCGCCGCCACCGGGCGGTTCCACAGGTCGAGGATAGAGGATACAGAAAAGACGGCACGGGGGGCGTCGAGAGCTGGGCATCTCAGAAGGAGGTGCTCTATTGTATCCTGAGAATTGTGGCATCTGGTGCAAGTGGGGGAGGTGACGTTGTCTAGTTTAAATCTATGTTTATATTGCATGAGTCTCGGGTGGTGACCCGATCTGCACCGAGCGAGGTCCATTTGGCTTCTTCTAGACAGCGTTTCTTCTATTGGGGAGAGTTTTGGGGAGGGGGTATTTAATAAAGTATTATTTGGGCGGTTTTGAAGGTAAGTGTTTGTTAGGTGGGAATGGATATGTGAAGTCCATGGCCTATTGGGAGGGGGCGGGGGAATTATATTATAAGTGTTGTAATAAAATTGTGCAGGTGAGGAAGGGGGGGATTTTAGTCTTTGTCGAGGGGGATTGGAGAGAATTTGGTGACATGAATGGGTTGGGTTACGGGTCTTCGTAGAATTGAGTCCCCACCATCTCCAGATGTGTGGAAATGGGGAGGATGGAGGTTTCATCGTGTAAATGTTGGATTGGGGTGGTTTTAGTGCAACCTGTGATAATTCTAAGGGCTGCGTTTTGGGAGATTTGTAGTTTATTTGTGTTTGATTTTGAAATTGCAGGGAACCATGCTGGGGAAGCGTAATTTAAGTTAGTTCTAAGGAGTTGCTTATAGATAGTAGTTAGTGTGTGTTTACTGTCGCTGAAGTTGTGTTGGGAAAGGGTTCGGAGGGTGTTTAGTTTTCGTTGAGTTGTGGAAGTGATTTGGTCAATATGGGGGGAAAACGTCATGTGGGTGTCGTATGTAAGTCCTAGTATTTTTGGGGTTTTGTTAAGTGGGAGGGGGTTATTGTTCAGAGTAATTAAGGGATGGAGGGAGGATTGATGTCGGTCGGTGGTTAATAGGGTGATAGAGGACTTAAGGGGGGATGCTGTCATTCTGTTGGTGATTAACCAGTTTTCTAAAGAGTGTAGGTATTCTTGGGTATGTTGTGTGGCTGTGTTTACGTCTGGGTGTTGGGAAATGAGGCTAATGTCGTCTGCATACGTGATTAGTTTGGTGGAGTGGTGGATTGGGGTGGGTAGGTCTGCAGTGAAAAAGTTGAATAAAAATGGAGAGAGAATGGCTCCCTGTGGGACGCCGTTTTGTAATTTGATAGAGTGGGAGAGATTGTTTTTATATAATACTTTTGCAAAACGGTTGGTGAGGAAATTGGAAAGCCATTTTTTGTTTTTTTGAATTAGGAGGTGTGGAGTGGGGACGGTGTCAAATGCTTTGTCTATGTCTATTGCTGTGAGTATTGATCTATGGGAAGGTGATTGGTTGAAGCCGTTAATGATGTGTTGTGTGAGGGAAGTGAGGGCTGTGGTTGTAGAGTGGTTGCTTTTAAATCCGTGTTGGAAGTCTGGGAGAGGAATAGATTGGGAAATTTTATTTAATATTAATTTCTCTAGCAATTTACTGATGGAACAAAGCAGAGAAATTGGGCGATAGGAGGAAGGGGAGTTGGGGTCTTTTTTTGGTTTGAGTTTAGGGATTATGTATGCTTGTTTCCAGATTGGGGGAATGTAGTTGAGTTGCCAGGATTTATTGAAGATGTCTGTAATTAGGAGGATTGCGTTATCTCCCAGGTGTTTTAAGTGCAGGTTGGATATGGAGTCTGGGCCTGATGCTGTTGAATTTTTGAGGGTTTTAATGGTTTCTGTTATCATGATTGTTGTGAATGGAGGTATGGGGTTGAGATCTAGTTTGAGTTTTCTAAGTTGTTTTTTTGTTTTCCTGTTATCGGGGTGTGTTGGTTTGCGGGAGATCTTAGCGTAATGTTTAGCGAGACTGTCTGATTGTTGTTTAGGGGAGGGGAGGGAGTTGTTAGGTAGAGATGGGGATTCGTGAGATGGTGGGGGGTTGTTTCGTGAATTGTTTAACTTTTTGATGACTTGCCAGGTTTTCTTATTGTCTTTGCGTGAGATGTTTTGTTGAAGGTATTCAGAGAATTTTTTAGTAGTGTTGGTGGTTATGAGGTTAGTGATTTGGTTGTTTAGATTTGTTATTTGGTTAGAGATGTGGGGGGTATATGGATTGAGTTTTCGAAGGGAGTTTCTTTGTTTAATGAGTTGGCTGATGTTCGGGTTTAGTTTGGGATTGTATGATTTTCTGTGTCCCTTGGGTATGTGAAGGTTTGCAGATTTGATAATTGTTTTGTTTAAGTGAGTGATGGAGGTGAGAAGGGATGTTATGTCGTGGATTTGTGTTGGGTTAATGTGAGTTTCAATATAATTAGTATATTCGGGCCAGTTTGCTTTTTTGTAGTTAGTAGGAGTCTTTAGTCGTGGGGATTGATGAAGGGAGTTTAGAGAAATAAGAATAGGAAGGTGGTCCGATTGTAGGTCAGTAATGGTGTCCCAAGTAAGTAAGTGGTGAAGAGAGGGGGAACAAAATGTGACGTCTGGGGAAGTTGGGGATTGGTTGGCTTGGGGAGGGATTCGGGTGGGGAGGTGTTTTGAATTAAGGATATTTAGGGATTCTAGTTCGTTAAGGATATGATTGCCTCGGGGGTCAGAGGGGTAGTCTTTGTACCAGGCAGTGTGGTGAGCATTAAAGTCTCCTCCGAGGATGAGGTTTGGGTATGTGGATAAGGGTGTTAGGGGGGGAGTGAGGTTATTTGGTGGGGGGTTTGGGGAAGTGGGGTGGCGAATATAGAGATTGATGATATTATAGGTGGTCTTATTCAAAAGGATGGAACAGGATTGGGATTTTATTAGTGCGTTTGGTAATAGAGTGGAGGTGTCGGGGGTTGTGTTGTGGTAAGTAATTTTGTTGTGGATGGGTGTGGGGGGGGGTGTGGGGGGGGGGGGGGGGGGGAGTAGATAGCGTCATAACCGTAAAAAGTGGGGAGTGGGGTATTTTGGGGGAGGGAAGCTTCTTGAATGATGGCTATATGGATATTATGTTTTTTAAGGAAGTGGTTGAGTTCTATTTTATTGGTTAGGCCATTGATATTTAATTGTAGTATGTTGAGAGTTAGGGGGTTAGTTTTGGGGAGGGGGGGTTAATACTAGTGGGAGGTTTGCATATTGCGCAGAAATAGCCTATGTTATCTCTGGGGAGCTTTTGGAATGGGGAGCAGGTCAGGTGAACCCACCCGAGACAGCTTTTGCATTGGACGCTGTTTAGTCCTACTATTAGTTGGCATATGGGGCAATAAAATCTATGGGGACCTGGGTTTTTCTCGACGTCACCCGACCGAAGAAGAAGTAGTCCCATCACCAAGAAAGAAGAAACAGCCAGAAAAGATAGATTGGAGATGTTGTTAAAGAAGTAAGATAAAGGTGTTAGAAAAACAAAGATATCTCCGACCTGTTGACCCGGCGCCCGTCCGGATCCTGTCGACAATGTCCCTCCTGGTGGAGGGGGGGATGTTGAGCGTTCTTGTAGCTTCCCCCCCGGGGTAGAAGTGACTTCGTCTTGAAGAGTTCTTCTTGGCCGGCAGTTTCGCCATTATCGCAGGCGACGCTCTTCTAAATTATATATAAAATATATATATATATATATATATATATATATATATATATATATATATATATATATATATATATATATATATATATATATATATATGCAAAGTGGGCGGGCCTCTGAAGAAAATAATATTGGACCCAAGCCACTTTCGATATTTGATTAAATAGAGGTGGGTGGGAAATATCTGAAGCCGATTGTACATTAAACATTTTATTTTGTTCATCACAGCATTTTTAGTCAGTTCCCAGGGTTTCTCGGTATAATAGTATCCGTCCACCTGGACCTCCAATTCCAACCTACCTCATCAACGAGGTGTGGTGGCTATACTATTCAACCGTGCATTTCCCTACCATGTTCATTGAACATTTTTTGCCCAGAAAGAGTGTTTTTTTCTAATCTACTACAGGGTTTGTCGGTATAATTTGTATTCACCTTGTTTAGAGAGATATATATATGTTGTTATATATATATATATATATATGGCATGAAAAAATAATTATATAGTTATATATAGGTATATATATATATATATATATATATATATATATATATATATATATATTCACCAGAACTTAGACTAACTTTTTCTAATCAAGGAAATTCAATTTTGTCATAGAATTACTTTTAAAAATTTAATTTAAAGGAAAAAAAAGAGATTAAAACTTTTACAGTACAACCTCCATATATATATATATATATATATAGAGTATAGTTATATATCCATATATATATATATATATATATATATATATATATATATATATATATATATATATATATATATATATATATATATATATATATATATATATATATATATATATATATATATATATCCTGTTCTTGCTTTTTTAAGTCGTCGAGGTTTTTTTTGGTAATTTTGGTAGTACATACTGGTCGAACTAGATGTCGAAATTTTTTGAATTCCCAAGAAAGGATTGCTGGTTTAGCTGCTGAGGCCTTCGTAATACGTATAGATCATAACTGGGGAGAATCTCCCTGGCATGGAGTCATTCATTGCATTTTCTTTAATTTCAACTAAAACTCATAAACCTCTGCTCATTTATATGTTATTAGTCACAGTGTGACTCCCATCAGGAAATACCATCATCATCAGTCTTCAGAAACTCATTCTATTTATATTTCATACTAGAGTCATACAAAATATTTACTCCTTCACACTAAAACTTTTTGCTCAGTAGAAAACTTAGTAATCTGTTTTGTTCCTCTGGAGAGAGAGAGAGAGAGAGAGAGAGAGAGAGAGAGAGAGAGAGAGAGAGAGAGAGAGAGAGAGAGAGAAGCTTATTATAACGTTGATTCTTTTAATTTTCATCCTCTGGATTTGACGGCGAATGAGCAACTGATTTAGCTTCTTCTAGAGCTGAAGTTTAAATCACTTGCCTCAAATTATGATTAAAACTCATTCTGTTGTTCTCCTTCATCTTCCATAAAAGTCATTTATATCTTGCATCCGAATGACTTTTTTCTAGACTTTCTGATCTAACGTTAAGGTGTATGGTAATGATGGAGTCCTTTATGAGGTTATTAATTGACATTGCTATATTTTATTTATTTATGGAGTGGGATGTCCTACAAGCAGGGTGAAAAAAAATGCTTTTGAAAGGAAAAAAAAGCTATGGTTTTTCATAAACCAATAAAAACCGCATTTTCCTGTTAATTTGTTTTTTTAAACGTTAAAATCAATATTTCAATCTTTTCTTTTGAATTGCTATAGTATTTACATCATCATAATAATGGGTCGTTTTGTTAAGTAAACTGAACAAAATATTTATACTATTCTCAATATATAGTATATAAAGGTTGGTATATATATATCCGTTATAAATTATATATATATATATATATATATATATATATATATATATATATATATATATATATATATATATATATATATATATATATATATATATATATATATATATCCAATATTATCGTTGTGTTCAAATGGTGCTTTTACACTATTTCTATCTCAGAATGAAAAAATCAGCTCTTCGAGACCATAAAAACTTTTCCTGGTAGAAAATGTAACACTCTTTCTGGTTCCTCTACCTCACACTCTTTCTGGTTCCTCTACCTCACACTCTTTCTGGTTCCTCTACCTCACACTCTTTCTGGTTCCTCTACCTCACTTGATTCCTCAACTCCTTTAACTCTTGTGTCTTTATTATGGGCTTACTTCTGTCTTAACTTTTGCTAAAGCCGCCGAAGAACTATTTGCTCAAACTTTCTCTCTAACCCACTCTAGATGGTTCCAGATGGTTCCTCCTCTCTCCTTTACCAGCTCATAAAATGTTATTTCTGCACTCTCTGGGAGCTTAACACTAAGAAGGTGAGTAGAGGCGTGCTGGTGTTATCCCCTCCCTCCCTCCTTCCTCCCTCCTCTTGATACTTTTCTCGTGATCTTTTAGAAGTGATTCATTGTGCTTTTTCTAACAAATTTGTAGAAATGATGTTCCAGCTTCTTCGAAACTTCTTACCAATTTAGTTGTTAGCTTCCTGGGCATAGGGTTAAGTTCGACCCTTGTATAAAGTATATAACTGAGGTTGGTCCATGCCAATAGTTTCCTCCTTGAGAAGTGTGGTCTAGGCTTGTCGACTTCTTAACTCTCCAATCTTTCCAGTTGTCGAACCATTGTATCAAATTTTAGCTCTATTGTTATTACAGTTCAGTGAATTTACATTGTTAGAATGAATTTTTACAGTCATGTAGCGTCCCTTCTTTGAGGAGAGTTCTGTGACTCACTCTGTGAGACTCGGCATCCATTCTCTGGCCCAATCCTCTACGAGACCTAGACTAACTGCTATGTTAAATCTACTCATGTGTACTCCACTGCAAGTCTCGAACACACCCATTTATCTAATTCTTCCAGACTGCTTTGATTACAAAAATTTCAAGTCCCGAGTATCGAGCTTCTTGTTCATCTCCACTCTAAATTAGGTCCAATTTTTTCAAAAGCTGATATATATATATATGGTATATATATATACAGTTATATATATATATATATATATATGCATATATATATATGTTATATACATTATATATAAAGAAAGATAGTGAAGAGTTATATATATATATATATTATACATTTATATATGTTATTATATTATTATTATATATATATATATTAGGTACAAGAAGATATATATATATATATATATATATATATATATATATATATATATATATATATATATATATATATATATATATATATATATATATATATAAAGAGTTATTATATAAAGATATATATATATATATATATATATATATATATATATATATATATATATATATATATATATATATATATATATATATATATATATATATATATATATAAAATATATATATATATATATATGCACAGTATATAGGTCTATATAAAGTAAAAATCTGAAATCCATACTATTTAATGTAATTTTTAAATCATCAATTTGAAATTATGAAAAATAATAAATGATAAATATATGCTGTTAATGATATAATATATAAAAGTTTGGAAAGATAAAACTATTGAAAATTCCT
>JABUQX010143190.1:5000-7500 GCA_015478945.1 Trachelipus rathkii | reverse complement strand
ATATATATATATATGAGAAAATTTTTAACATATATTAAATAAATCAGCAGTTCTTATTGTCTTAATTAAAAATTTAGCAAATGTTCATTTGCCTCTTTAATTTTTATAAAACTAATTTATAATGTCAAAACTGAAACATTTAGAAGAGCTTAATTTCAAATAATTTATAAATATTTATATTTAAATTAAATATAAATGACACTTCCTATCTCTACAAGTTCTTAAACAATAGTTAAAGAAAATGGCGAACAAAATAAAGTATTCGAAAGGGGATTTATAATAAGTACAGTCGATATACATATATCGAATATTTTGGAATATATCGTTTTGGGAACATAGCCAATTTTTTCGGTCAGACGAAATCTTCAGTTTGTCCATATATATATATATATATATATATATATATATATATATATATATATATATATATATATATATATATATATATATATATATATATATATATATATATATATATATATGCTTCCAATAGTGATGAAACCATATACAAGTCCAGAACTATTGCCTTTGCCTTTGAAATCAAATAACATTGAAAAATATTTAAAATAAATAAAATAAAAATATATATATATATATATTCTGTATTCTTTTCTTTTTATGTAAAATATATTTTTCCATTCGCTTTATTTTTTCAATATTCATGTTTATACAAGTATATATATATAAAAGAAAAAGAAAATAGAAAACTTGAAAATAAATTCAAAGATATAGAAATGTCAAAAATATGTATGAAAAAAATAATAATAAAACAAAAACATTGTGTTTTTTGTTTTTTTGTTATTTATTTTTTTTTTTTTTTTATCATGGCGTCCATTAGCAAAGATTATTTTATTTTTCTTTAGATGATTTAATTCACTTCAATTTGTTTAATATGGTAAATAGACACAATAAACGTGTCAGAAGTAACATTGGCCAACTCATCTGCAGAGCTCGGTGCAGTCTGGCGTGTTGTGGGCTTGTGGCACACATTTTCAGCGTGCCAGTTTGGCAGTTTATGTGCTTTGGGTCGTAGTACTTTGCACCGTTTTTTGTTCTTTGTATGGAGCAGTGGTGTGAGAAAAGATGACGGGTTGGCAATGCGATGCTATGTACGATCAACAACCTTAACATCACCAAAAAATCAATGTAAGCAATTTTTTAAATTTGTTAGAACGTTTGAGAATGTGAATAATCCAATTTCATTCTCGTTAGGCCATTCACACACGAACTCGAACCGTTCAACTCCGACCATTTTTTTTTTTTAGCATATTTTTCAAAATTTCATAAATTATATGGAGAAGGAAATTTGTTTTTAAATTTTAGGAGCAATGAAAACTTTTTCGACCCGTTCTTTAATTTTAACAGACCTAGTCCTTTCGACGTTAATATGTCATCATCAGACTCTTAATCTAAAGCTATGAAAAAAAAAGGCAAAACCTGTTTAAACACTTCTAACCTCTTCTGTTTTCTCTTCTCTTTTGAAACTTTAAATTTTTACTATACTAATTAGCTAAGATAAAGATATGAGAGAATTACTTAAAAACTCACCTCAACTCAATAATCAATTAAAAGCGTACATGACCAACATACCACTAGTCTATGGAGTACCTAAAACACATAAAAACAACATACCTGTCAGACCTATAATCTCCAACATTAATTCAGTTACATATAAACTCTCCTCATGGCTGTCCAAACAACTAAAACCATTACTTGGACATAGTTATAAATATATACATATTATATATATATGTATATATATATATATATATATATATATAGAAAAAAAAAAAAAAAAAAAAATATATATATATATATATATATATATATATATATATATATATATATATATATATATATATATATATATATATTTTAAAAACTTTATAATTAAATAAATTTTATGTGTGTTTATATAACAATAATAGTAATATAAATAATTATACTGAAAACTATAAGAATTATTATTATTATTATTATTATTATTATTATTATTATTATTATTATTATTATTATTATTATTATTTATTATTATTATTATTATTATTATTATTATTATTATTATTATTATTATTATTATTATTATAATTATAAGTGTAATTTTAATTAATATTTATTATTATTATATATATTATTATTATTATTATTATTATTATTATTATTATTATTATTATTATTATTATTATTATTATTATTATTATTATTATTATTATTATTATTATTATTATTATTATTATTATTATTATTATTATTATTATATTATTATTATTATTATTATTATTTTAGAAATTTTATATCAGCTTCTAATTTAATGTGAGATTTGCAAGCTTTTTTCAATTTCCTAAAGGTATCAACCGCTTCATGATTGATTTTTTAAGGACTATTCTAGAATAGAATAGAACAACTGCTTTCTGAACTTTTAATCTAATATTTCGCCTGGCTACTTCAGGCATCATCAGAGACGAGTTCTAGACTAATTTAACAAATGATGAAACAAAAT
>JABUQX010143189.1:0-5000 GCA_015478945.1 Trachelipus rathkii | reverse complement strand
AACAAGCACGATCGAACCATGGATTATGAGGAGAGAAAGATTTAGTCGAAGAAGGAATGAACCTGCTCATCCCATCAGTGATTACAGCTCCCACCTTATCGGCAGAAGCTGAAGCGTCACCAGAGTCAAAGCAGTCATTCCAATTATAGTTAGCGTAGAAGCAACGCAAGGCCTCCCAATCGGCCCGATCAAAGTGCCAGAAAAAACGCGTAGGGCAGGATGGAGCTGTTGGAGAGAAAGTATTAAATTAAGAGATATAAGGTTGTGGTCAGATTTACCAATAGGAGCGAAGGTGGTGTATTTATAGAGAAGGACTAGTGGTGAAACATAGGTCAAGTGTGTTCAAGAATTGGTTAGGACGATCCGGAACGTGTGTTGGTTCCAGATCGTTGAGAATACTAAATGATTCGGCCTCCTCCCCACCTAAATCAGTATGAGAGGAACCCAACCATTCAATGTTGTGTACATTGAAATCCCCTAAATAGTGGACCTCAGTATTTGGATGAGATGATATGATATAACAGCCTCGTGAGAAGCAGTAAGATATTCAAAAAAGGCGTGAAAATCTGTTCTGTTAGGAGAACAGTAGCATAAAATTATTGTAGTAGAAGGAAGAAAGATTTTAAGCCACAGAACGTCGAAGTTAGGAGATTCGAGATTCTCGAGACGTGTTACAGGAGTGTTTATGTTTACATAGGCACATACTCCACCCTTCAGACGGAAATTATGAAATAAGTTATAGTTGGATATATTAAACGAGTTAGAGGATGAATTCTTAGCCATCTGTGTCTCAGACAAGAGCAAAAGGTTAGGGTTAGAGTTAGAGAGGTGGTATTCCACGGATGCAAAGTTAGATTTTAAGCCGCGGATGTTAGTAAAGTCTATAGAAAGCCCGCGCCTGTGCAAATCTGCCATCACACATGCACACACAACCACACCAAAAAAAAAAAAACAAACAAACAAAAAAACAGACAAAAAAAAAAAAACAGGTTAAAATTATTCACACACTAAATTAAATTTAACAATTTAGGTATGATGATTTTAGTAATTTATATAAATTAATTATTCATATTTTTTTCTTAGAAATTTAATATATTTAAATTATATATATTATATATATTATATTATATATATATATATATATATATATATATATATATATATATATATATATATATATATATATATATATATATATATATATATGTCAATACTGCTACTCTTTATATATATATATATAAGAAACGCCGTTAATCGAGTAGCCGTTATTGCGAGGTGCTACTGTATATATATATATATATATATATATATGTATATATATATATATATATATATATATATATATATATATATATATATATATATATATATATATATATATATATATATATATATATATATATATATATATTTGTATATTACAAATAAATATGCATAAATGACATACATATTTATATAAATACATATAAATCATATTATATATATATATATATATATATATATATATATATATATATATATATATATATATATATATATATATATATATATATATATATATATATATAAATATATATATATATATATATATATATATATATATATATATATATATATATATATATATATATATATATATATATATATATATATATATATATATTTATTTATATATATATATATATACATATATATATATATATATATATATATATATATATATATATATATATATATATATATATATATATATATATATATATATATGCTATATATATATATATATATATATATATATATATATATATATTTATATATATATATATATATATATATATATATATATATATATATATATATATATATATATATATATATATATATATATATATAACTCATATATATATATATATATATATATGAATGTTATAAAATATTTATATAAGTACGTATGTTCGTATATATATTTTTCTACTGTGAATTTTGGGAGCGATTTTGACAGGGTTTAAAGAAATAGATATTTTTATCTTACAGACAAATTGTTGCTTAGGGGTAGAGACATTGAACGCCACTGTATGTGTGCGTATTTGTGTGTACATTTAAATATATAAATAAATTTGCTTCTTTCGTTTAGCGTCAGTATTTTTGTTTTTATGTGCACACATATCTGTGCGCTTTGTTTTACGCACATTTGAGCAAATATATATGTATATAGATTTTACTCAAAATTGGTTTGTCCTTTGTTATTGATTTCAATATATTACTGCAATAGAGATTAAATATATATATATATATATATATATATATATATATATAATAGTATATATATATATATATATATATATATATATATATATATATATATATATATATATATATATATACATATATATATATTTATATATATATATATATATATATATTATTATTCTTATTATTTTTTGTTATTATTATTACATATATATATATAGCATATATTATATATATATATATATTATATACATATATATACATATTATTATATATATATTATTATTTATATATATTATATATATAAAGATATATTATTATTATTACATATATTATTATTATTACATATTATTATTATTATATATTGTTACATATTATTATATATTATTATTGTTTATTACATATTATTATTATTATTACTATATTGTTTTTATTATATTATTTATATATTATACATATATATATATTATTATTATATACATATATATTATTATATTATTATTATATTGCCATATTATTATTATTATATATTATTATTCAAAAGACTTGCTACGCATACATTATTACTTATTACATTATTATTATATATATTATTATTATATTATATATTAGATATATTATTATATATATATTATATTTTTATTTATATTTATATTATATATACATATTATTATATTATTATTATTATTATTATTATTATTACATATATATATATATTATTATATTATTATTATTATTACATATATTATACGTGTGAATGTTTAATAAAATAAAACTCATATATACATATTGCTATGCTATTATATATATAGTTGTTGTTATTATTGAAGAAGGCTATATGATATAGTACATATATTACATATATATACATATGTTAAGCATATTATATTATATTACATATATATTATATAAGCATATATATATATATATATATTATTATTGGTACATATATATAATATATATATATATTATTATTAATATACATACATATATATATATATATATATATATGTATATATATATAGCATATATATATATTTATAAATACTTGAGTAATTTTTTTTTCTTTCTGGGTTCTTCATCTTTCTTTGGGTCAATGTATAGCTTAAAATCAAATTGTAAAATTTCTTAGTTTTTTTTAAAGAGTTATACATTTTGACTGATATTTGTTTTAAACCTTTATTGCACGTGAATTAGTTTTTATATTAAAACTTCTTTTTTTATATATATTTAAGTTCACGATAAAACACAGTATTGTTAAAAATTGGGAACACAAATGATTTAAAACTTACGCTCGCTCTGTACATCGAATAGCTTTCGTCTTGTTTTTAAGACCTCTTCAGTTTGTTTGGTGCGAGCGCAATGTTTAAAATATACATGCAAGACAAAATATCAGACAAAATGTATAACCCAATACTACGAATTTAAAAAATTAAAGAAATCTTACAATTTGATTTTAAACTATACATTGAACAAAGAAAAATATGAAAGGGAGAAAATAAAGAAGAAACTTACTCTCAAGGGTGTTATAAGAAAATATAAAGAATAAAAAAAAATCATATATATATATATATATATATATATAGTATATATATATATATATATATATATATATATATATATATATATATATATATATATATATATATATATATATATATATATATATATATATATATATATATATAAGATTTAATGTTAATGGTTGATATTCATGTTAGGAGTATAGTTGTGAATGTTTTCTTTATAATAATGAATGACTTGGTCACTCCTTTCGCCGATTTTGTTACTAAGAAATAAAAATGACTTGGAATTATTAGATATATATAAAAATTTGGTTTGAATAATTTATTCTTTTAATAATGATATAATGATATAATATATAATGATATATAATAAATAATATTAATATACAATGAATATATAATGAATCATTAATATGTAATAATATAATATATATTTTAATACAGTATTGCTCCTCTGCAACGTCTCAAGGTAATTTAAGATTTATCTACTCTTTAGTGTTTTTAATGTTTTTAGGTTATTATTATTATTATTATTATTATTATTATTATTATTATTATTATTATTATTATTATTATTATTATTATTATTATTATTATTATTATTATTATTATTACTTATTATTATTATTATTGTTATTATTATTATTATATTATTATTATTATTATTATTATTATTATTATTATTATTATTATTATTATTATTATTATTATTATTATTGTTATTATTATTATTATTATTATTATTATTATTATTATTATTATTATTATTATTATTATTATTATTATTATTATTATTATTATTATTATTATTATTATTATTATTATTATTATTATTATTATTATTATTATTATTATTATTATTATTATTATTATTATTATTATTATTATTATTATTTATCTATACGAGCAGATCCTTCACCCCTTTTTCGAATAGGGCTATGGCCTTGAATTTGGCTGGTGACTTTAAATAAAAATAAGAATCGCACGAGAGTGAGCGCACCACATACCGCACCACAACTCTATTTTTCAATGCACATCACGCTCGACACAGCACCAGGACACTGAAATTGTGTGCGTCACCGCACCGCACCGCACCGCACCGCACCGCACCGCACCGCACCGCACTGTGTACCATACCCGGTGCTTTGGCCAATCGCGTTGTGGGAACTTAGAAGCTTACATTTGATGAAGCGGCGCACGAACGCGAAAGCGTTTCACCATTAG
>JABUQX010143188.1:0-14763 GCA_015478945.1 Trachelipus rathkii | reverse complement strand
CATTACTCTCCTCAAAGTTAATTGCCGCCGTTCCTTGGATCTCTTACGGCACCTCACTCCAAGACTTGGGGTGCGGACAGAAAACCATGCTCCACCTTTACATCATGCTGGTGCGGGCTAAACTAGACTATGGTTGTGCCATATATGGGAGACCTTCAGTCTGTTCTCCGTCTTCTTGACCCCATTCTGACTGAAGGTCTGAGAATTGCCACTGGAGTATTCCGTTCTCCCTCCGAGGGAAAGCCTGAGGTAGAGGCCGGTGATACCCCTATCCTCTGCGGGAGGGAGCAGCTCATGCTCACTGTTTATTCAGATTCAGGTTCCTACCTCATCGGCTTTGACCATCCATCATAGAGCGCATCTGTCACAACCCTTCTTATTGGCCATTTGCTGAGGTTGTTACTTCCATCTACGCTTTCCTCGACCTTCCTCAGCGAGCAGTCATGCACTATGATTTTACCTCTCATTCAAAATGGGTTTATCCGCGCCTGCTCTCTGCAACGGGATCTAGTCTTTGACCGGTCGAGGCAATCCTTGCAGCTGAGGGATTCCTTTCTGTCCCACGTGGAGGTCCATAGCGACTCTATAGTGGTTTACACCGATGGTTCCAAGACGGAGGGAGGGGTGGGGGCTTCAGCTGTGTTTCCAGACATCACTGTTTCCCACACCCTTCCACCGTATTTGTCTGTTTTTTCAGCAGAACTGATAGCGGTGTCCATGGCGGTGAACAGAATCAGTACCATCACCCGTGGGGGTAACTATACCATCTTTTCCGATTCTCCATGCCCTCCAGGCGTTGCTTGACCGATCGACCCGAAACCCTTGGTCTCGCCATTCAGTTCTCTGCTTGTTACCCGCGCGGAACCACAAAACATTGGTTTCCAGTTGGGGTTCCTCCCATGTGGGTGTTCCTGGGAACGAACAGGCAGATGGAGGCCAAGGGCGGCTACACACGGAGTAAGTCGGGTGCCCTATACCTTCATCCTGCTGTACGCCTGGGCCATTTCCCTGCTACTGATTTCTCCATCTCATTACGCCGGGGTTTCCTCTCTGGCTGGCAATCATGTTGGGCGGAGGATGCTCGTGGCGCCAAACTACGGTGGTGGACTTCATCTAGTAGGAGGAGTCGCCTCCTGGAGGTGGTCCTGGCTTGGTCTGTGTCATACTCAATCTCGCTCATGGATTTTTTATGTCGCAGGGGGTTCCCCCGACCTGTCCATTTTGCTCTTCCAATTTTTGTCCTCTCACAGTCGTCGTCACTTCGCGGATGAAGACATCTCTACACACACCAAGGTCTTACCTGACGTTAACTATACCTCTTCAGCATCGCCTTCAGTACATCTTATCCGAATCATCTCACTTTCATAGTGATCGCGTTTTTGCCTTTATATTGGAACTGAACATCTTGTATAAGATCTAACTATCTCAGCCTTGAACCTCTTTCGTTTCGTTAGGGATTTCTGTCGTTAGTTTCCAATAACACGGTCTAATCTGCATTCTCTTGTGTGCTGTCGAGGTCCCTGTAACATCTCAAAAAAAAAATTATTATTATTATTGTTAGTATTATTATTATTATTATTATTATTATTATTATTATTATTATTATTATTATTATTATTATTATTATTATTATTATTATTATTATTATTATTATTATTATTATTATTCTTATTATTATTATTATTATTATTATTATTATTATTATATTATTATTATTATTATTATTATTATTATTATTATTATTATTATTATTATTATTATTATTATTATTATTATTATTATTATTATTGTTATTATTATTATTATTATTATTATTATTATTATTATTATTATTATTATTATTATTATTATTATTATTATTATTATTATTATTATCCCAGTCATGGAGGTAGCTTCGTTGTCGTCGAGAGGGCTGCACAGACACTCGGTGTCTGTGAAGTCACTTTCATTCTTTTTGTTACTTTTTGTTCTTGTTTACTCCTCTCCCTTATTATTTTTGTACTTTGTTTATTTTTAGTCATTATTACTCTTTTTATTATCTTCATTATATTGTACTTTGTTTATATCGTTCAATTTGCCCGTTCCTTTCCCCAGTTTGGATCCCTTCTCCTCCTTGATTTTTACGTACTACCCTACGTATTCCTGGTCTCTCTTTTAAGAGTCTCCCCAATTTCCTCATCTTCGGTACTGGACGCGGAGTTCCGGGAGGCTTTCCCGGGGCCACATGGGGTTTCTAGCTGAGCGTGGTGTTCTCGGTTTCAGCGGTTACGCTCCCAGGATATATTCTGGTTTTTATATTCCTCATTGGTGTTATTATATTTATGTTCATCTATTGCGGTGCAGATGTTTTTGGAGTTGACTTTAATGGGAAAAAATAAAAATAAAAAAAAAACCTTTAAATAAAGACGAGACTCACCATCAGTCGGGCTCATCCAGGCTGCTTCCAGTCCAGTGTACAACAGGGGCTTCGACGCCTTGTTGATGAAATGATTGGGTTGAGTTCTCTCCCCAACCCATTAGTTCCATGCAGCCTTTCTGTTTCTGGAACTACCCCTTCTCGACCAGCGGAGCTGTTATGGCCTCAATGCCCAACTCGATTCGATTGTCAAACCAGCCTACCCAGGTGACCCCGCGCCAGCTGGGTCTCACCACCTAGAAATCCGCATAAGAAAACCGCTACCGCGATCGTGCTCTCGGATCCTCCTGAGTCCCCGGTCTAAATTCCTATCTCCTTATTTTTAACTACATTTCGCTACGTCACGTCCATTGATTGCGGTAAGCCATCTTTTCCTCTGTGACGCGTTGGAGACCGTTTTCCGATCGGCTGAGGTACAGGCGACGCCGATGGTACGGTTCTATCTGGTCCGTGCCGCCTCAAGAACACAGCGCAAATTCTTACCTTCTCTATCGTCTCTGGGAAGATCCCGATTATCTCCAAATTGACGGATGTCCGCAACACTCTAAAGGTATAACATAATGGCTCCAGAGTTTCCTGTCTGACACTACAGACGATATATTGGCCCATTTTCCAAAACATGCCAGTCACCAATGTCTACAGGTTCCCTCCTCATAATTAGAACCCCTTTGTGCCTAACCCTCGCCTTTTACTTACGTTCGTTCACTTCGTTGTGTCTTTCCCTCCAACAAGAGTAAAACTTGGTTTTTTACCATACACTTTGTTAGAACTTTACGCCCTTTCCTGAGGAGGTGTTTCTTATGCTCCAAATTTGACACCCCTGAAGTATTGTAGATCCCTTCTTAGATTATCTGTTCACGTTACGGAGTTTTCCACTCCGCCTGTGATAGTCCTCTTGTCAAATTGTGGCTCATCCGGCTTCTTCCTTCACTGCCCATTATTCATCTTGGAGAAGAATTCCTGGAACAATGCGCCTTTCTTAAGTTGATCACAGTAAAGAAACTTCACCGGAGCAAGGGAAAGTATTCCATCTTCTTTCTTTGCTAAGGCTGCGACTGCTCCATCGGCTGTTCTAGCAGTGTCTCCCTGCTCCCATGTGCCTAGTTTGGAAACTTCTCTGCGAGTATCCATTCCTTTTCTTTTCCAACTGATGTTCCAGTAGTTTCTGAGACACCTTCAAATCTGAAACCTGGCTGCCTGAGTGCAACCGTCCCCTCCCAACTCTCCTGCTAATGATCTGTACGTTCACTGATTTACCGCCAAAGATCAATTTTTTATCCTATGTGTGGTCTGCATTGTGAGATTCACGCTCCGCCTCTGGAGGGTATCTTTTTTATGGTCATCGACTAACATCCATGTGTGACCTCTAGCCCCCATTACACCATACATTCCTCGGAAGCGTTCCGCTTCTTCCCCGAGAAGAATCACTTCACCCAGACGTCCGTATATTTCTTTTCAACATCCTACAGGGACTTTTAGCGAAACTGATGCTATCTCCGCGGAGAACTCCTTGCTCGCTTCGAGCCTAAACGTTCCTCTCTCTCTCTCTCTCTCTCTCTCTCTCCCTCTCTCTCTCTCTCTCTCTCTCTCTCTTCTCTCTCTCTCTCTCTCTCTCTTCTTCTCTCTCTCTCTTCTCTCTCTCTCTCTCTCTCTCTTCTCTCTCTCTCTTCTCTCTCTCTCTCTCTCTCTCTCTCTCTTCTTCTCTCTCTCTCTCTCTCTCTCTCTCTCTCTCTCTCTCTCTCTCTCTCTCTCTCTCTCTCTCTCTCTCTCTCTCTCTCTCTCTCTCTCGCTTCTCTCTCTCTCTCTCTCTCTCTCTCTCTCTCTCTCTCTCTCCTCTCAAACTCTCTCTCTCTTCTCTCTCTCTCTCTCAAATTCTCTTTCTTTTTCTCTTTCTCTTTTCTCATTTCTCATGTATTAACTCAGTCTCTTCCCTCTCTCTCTCTCTCTCTCTCTCTCTCTCTCTCTCTCTCTCTCTCTCTCTCTCTCTCTCTCTCTCTCTCTCTCTCTCTCTCTCTCCTTTGAACATAAAAAGAATAGTGATTCCACTCCTATACCATCTACGCCGCCTTTCCACACTCAGCCCACGACTGACTCACGTCATTTGTATTCTAGTGAATCTCATACCTACTTGGAAGTCACTATGGACTCTTCCGATGACTCTCCAACCGCGGAACGCCACCGTGTGGACGTTTCGATCTCTTCCAGCAAGATCTCGGCTGTAGTTATGGGAAACCTATCTGTCACCGGGTCCGTCCATGGGTAGAAAGTGTCTCTGCACCTCGAGGCTGTCAGCGGAGAGTGGATACTGATGGAGTTGGGGGGACGTACCTTCTCCCCCAGACTCTTGTTCCGGTTCATCTCCTGCTGCGGGATTCAGTTGCGGGATTTACAACCCGCGCTTCACCTCTTGCTAGGTCTTCGACTCTCCCGATTCCAACGACCGTCCATGTTCTTTGTTTGAATTTGTTTCATCGATTTCAACGGCATTGATATTGGTGCTACTGAGCGGGTGGGGAACCCTTTTCCGTCCGCTAAGTTACCAACCCCTTTCCAGGTCTTAGTAAACAAATTTTCTGACGTTGGGGGTGGTTTGCTAGCACCTTCGGTGAGGGCACTCCTATAGAAGCCAGGAGCCTCTCCTGCTCCAAACAGGGTGGTCCCCCTCTCTCACTTCTGCGTGACTTCCCCCTTCCTCCTAGATTCGAGATCCCAAAAGATGGGCCGTTGAGTGGCTCTCGGGATCTTCTTCTATCGCCTTTCTAGACTCTCAGCACATCGTGACTATTGTCACGGATCGCCCTAGTTGATTATTCACTTTTCTAGTTAATACGGGCAAATTCCCTTCAATGGAATTGTCGTTTTATTTCCCCGAACTATGAAGAGTTTAGACTAATCGATGAACGTCACCCGAAGGCTATTTGTCTTCAGGAGCTGCCACTTCGCCACCGTGTCCTTTTCCCACCATTTACATACAGAGAGCTGGTCTCCCTGAATCGTGGAGATAATGATCGAGAGGGTGCGGCAATTCTGCTTTAATAATCGGTCCTTTTCACTCGGATTCCTCTCTCGACTCTGCCACACGCGGTGGCAGCTAGAATCCACCTCGAATCACCGCTTGCTCTGTGCTCGGTGTATCTGGCACCTAGCTGTCCTTACACTAGGGAAACCCTTCGAATTTTGTTCAGGAGTTTGCCGCAGCCCATGTTAGTCCTCGGTGATTTTAACCTCCGCCACCCATTCCCATTGTGGGGTGACACTATAGCATCTCCAGCCACTGGATGCTTAGAATCCTGGAGTGACTTTAGGTTGTTTAAATACAGGTCTTCCGACGTTTGAACGTTTCGACACGGCTACTTCTTCCTGTGTCTACATATTGTGCTCGATTTCTTCCATCGATCGTTTCCGGTGGGAAGGTCACCTTTCCTCTGGGGAAGTGACCTAATGGTCTTACCATCTTCCGGTCTTGGCTTGCAACAACAACCTTATTCCAGCTGGCGGTATGATAGAGCGGATTAGTCTTCCTTTTATCAGGCTACTTACGTTGTACGACCGCTTTTGGGAAGAAGTTTTCAGTGATATTTGGTGAAGGTGCTTCGTCATGAATGCGAGATAAATTGAGTTCAATTAAGTCCATCTTATTATGTGTATTTGGTTGGTCGTTGGAAGAGCAACCAAAATGCTCATGTTTAGGAATGGAAGCGATATCAGTACCAACCAAGCAAGCAGATTCATAAATGTCTGGGATATATGGGGTTGTTTCCATGGAAATGGGAAAGGAAGGTGTCACGGGAAAGGTGCCATCTTTTTGAAAAGGTGTTTGAGTTGCGATATTGGGATCCGATATATGGATTCGCTGGGCTGACAGAGTCTGATACCGAGATTTTGCGGGAAATCATCATGCGAGTGAATTAGGGAGACTTGACAATTTGAGTTAAGAATGGAAACCTCTGAGTCCCCTTTCATTCCTCTAACAGATCCAGAACGCTTAGGAGCGTTTGGTGTATGTTTACGTTGAACTTTTTCCATTCGCCTCTCTCGGAAGAACAGGAAACATTAGAAAGAGAGTGAGTCATCACATCAAGCTCTATTTGGGAGCTATTATCCATTTCATCCGCTAAGGCTTATAATCCTTTAGGGAGTGTTGAGATAGGAAATATATATATATATATATATATATATATATATATATATATATATATTATATATATATATATATATATATATATATATATATATTATATATATTATTATTATATATATATATATATATATATATATATATATATATATATATATATATATATATATATATATATATGTATATATATATATATATATATATATATATATATATTTATATATATATATATATATGTATATGGTAGTATATATATATAGTTATATATAGTTATATATATATATATATATATATATATATATATATATATATATATATATATATATATATATATATATATATATGTATATATATATATATATATATATATATATATATATATATATATATATATATATATATATATACTAGTATATATATATATATATATATATATATATATATATATATATATATATATATATATATATATATATACAGTATATATATATATATATATATATATATATATATATATATATATATATATATATATATATATATATATATATATATATATATATATATATATATATATATATATATATATATATATATATATATATATATATATATATATATATATATATATATATATATATCCCCGTAGGGGGTATTGATTCTTTTATGGTGTTATACTTTGGTGTACTGACCTGGAACATAGCATAGTGATAAGAACCAATACTAGAGGATTCAGCATCCCTCTCCCGGCCCCAGCACTTGTATATGTATTGTCAGATGAAATCTTTTAGCCTTCTTCTTCTCCCTCTCATTTTTCGAATTAATTATCATCTATGTCTTCAATCCTCTTTTTCCACCGTAGTTTCTATCTATTCTCCCCCATTTCTCCCTTTCCCATATCATTCTTATTTTTATTTTTATTATTATAGTAGTTGTTCTTTTATTTTTACTGATATATTTTATTATCATTATTATTACACATTATTATTTTCCTTATAGTTTCTATTTATTGCTCATGTTATTACTGTTTTATATTTATTCCTATTATTGTTATGTATTACTATCGTCTCTAACTTCGTCGTTATTATCATTTTCATTTGTTTGTTTTTCCCATTTATTTTTCGCCCATTTGCCCGCCATCTTATTTGACACTTTTTGAACCCCTCCCAGCTCATATGTGTATTTTGTAGGTACTTTCACTCTCTGAAAAATGTTGTTCTTTCATTATTCCTATTACTGAGCCATTTAGACCTTCCAGTCTTTCTTCCCACATGGATCTTCAGCCCCCCATCTCACACTTCTTCCCGGTGGATGAGGATACAGGCTAAAACGGATCCTTTCGCTTTTGACCTGGCCGCCAATTGAAGGGGACCTGAACCTTGAATTAACCTGTGAGGAGGATATCCTACACCTTGGTGTATAATCTCGGGCTCCGCGTTAAGTTATTTAAGTTCCGTGTGGTTCGCTTTCGGGGCCGGAGTGGGGTTTCGTGAGGTTCCGAGGCACATCCATACAGCCTACCCTTCGTAACTGATAGTTGTGTGAGTCTCTGGCCTGTGACCTGTTGGGGAGAGAAGGACTATCCTTTCTTATGAAATATACGCCTTTCCAATCCATCTTGCTTTTACTTTCATGTTTCATCTGTTTTATTGTAATACTTGATCATATATTGCGTAGAAATTTGTGGTTTACTTTCTGTGAAATTGACTCTTCAATATAATATGTTATTAAACCAAGGCGAGAACCACCATCTGTCGTGTATCCCACCTGACCCCACCTCTATCGCTCTTAGACCAGGTCTTTCCGCTAGAATTCTCCATTCCACCTGGAAATCCTCTACCTACCCCCATCAATTAGCTACTTGGTACGCCCTCGACACTCCAGGCACCAAACAGTTGGGGCAACCCCGAAAAGGTGCCCCTCGTCCTAGTCTTTCTCATTTGTATACTCCATATGTTGCTCCCTCTCCGGGACTGCCATCTGATACAACATTCCAGAAGTATCACTTATAGCAATCAACTACCTCCAAAGCTCTTACTGAGTAAAGAACCATCATTCTTAGCGATGAACTTGAAAAAGCTTTAGGAGTTGAAGACTCCCCAATCATGTTAATGAGAAATGGGTCCCTTCTCGTTCATGCTACTACCCGGAATCAAAGTTCCATTTTGTCCTCCTTAATATCTCTCGTAAGCATCCCTCTTATTTCAACTCCTGATGAAATAAGAAACACATTCAAAGGCACTATTTATTCTTTAGAACAGATAAGCGAGGATATTGCTGTCATTTTAAGAAATTTCCAGCAGAAAAAATTTCCCGTTAGAAACGTTTACAAATTTCCCCCTCGTCGGGACTCTCCTGACACCTCAAATCCTCGTTTGCTACTGACCTTTAACGCCCCTTTCCACCTTCAGAGGTGAAAATAGGGCTTCCAAGCTACATTGCTCCTACATTTATTTCCCGACCTAGACGTTGCTTTATATGCCAGCGGTTTGGTCATCCCTGAAAACACTGTAGGGGACCGTATGACATATGCGCGGTCTGGAAAGAAGAATTTCACATTCCCTTTGAAAACACACCACACTGTAAAAACTGTGGAGGAACCAACAGTGCCTCTTTCCTAAATTACATGTCTTACCTGTTTGAACAGGAGATTTTAGAGTTATGCAACGTACAAAAATTGAACAGGAGAGATACCATTCACCAGCTCAAAGACAAATATCCTACAAGACCACGGAAATCCTACGCTACAATCACAGCAGCCCCCCCCCCCGCCTCCCCATGTCATCCCCCCTACACAACTCGACTTCAGTAGAACTCTTCCCCAAAATCCCAGTGAGACTCAAACAGTTATTGTAACCTGCCAGCCTGCATTGCCTATATTACCGACTTTTCAAATAGTCCAAAAGCAGCCCTCGATCCAATTTCGTGTCCAAAATGCCTTCAACAACCCTACCCCGAGTACTACTTTTCAACTAGCCAGCAATGAAACTAAGTTGGTTCATCCACCATAAAGCTTGGAGAGCATTTCCTACCAAGACACTCTGCCCCATAATCCCCTGATAAGTTCAGTAACTCACGTAAGAGGCCAGCGTCTATGTCCACTAATCCGTCTCTCACTATTAATCAAACTCCTGAAAAAGATGTCCTTGATAAAACAGAAACAAAAGTTAAGTACCAAGTCAAAGGTTATTCGCTAAAATATAGAACATCCGAATTTCTAAAGCAAAATACACCAACCAAAGATATAAAAAATTCAACTCTGAAGAGACCTCGCCATAAGTCTATTCCTGAGACAAAAGCTCTGACATCAATAGTTTGTACCCAAACAACCACAGCTATCGAACAAACCACCAACCAACCCTCTGACAGCTTGGAGGATTATTCCAGCTCTTCCAAATCCTAATATAACTCTTCTTCCGAATTTCCTACCCTAGCACTCCCTAAAGTATTCTGTGCCTTAGCGGATGAAATGAATTATAGTTCTCAAATGGAGCTTGACGTGACGACCCACTCTCATAGTTCTTTGTGTCTTTTTTTATCTTGAAAAAGCTTGTGACACAGCGTGCAGAAATGGGGTTCTCCTTAAACTACAATCGCTCAGTTTTCGAGGACAGCACCATCTCTTTATTAAATGCCTTCTATCTGACACATCCATCCAGGTCCTGTGCTCTTCCGTTCTATCAAGCCGCTTTACTCTGGATTAAGGTGTTCTCAGGGTAGTGTTCTAAGTATATTATTATTTGTTCTCGGATTCAATGACATCGTTACTACTATCCCAACGACGGTCATTTTTTCTCTCTATGTTGATGACCTGTCGCTATACATTGCTGGTGCCAGGCTACCATTTCTTGAACATCAACTCCAACTAGCTATTGAGAATATTTCACAATGGGGTAACTTCAATGGCTTCCATTTCTCACCTACCAAAACTTCAACATTATTTCGAAAAAAAGGAGTCGCAGAACCTGCCACATCCCTCTCGCGAACCTAACTTTATATGGTTAATCCATTTCTGTAACTTCACAAATCAAATTTCTAGTCCTCATTCTGTATGACCACCTAACATACGCACCACACATTAAACACCTGAAAACGACTTGTCATCGTGTGCTTGACCTATTACGCTATCTCACCTCATAATCTTGTGGCGCTGATCTCATGTCCTTTTACGTTTCTACATAACCCTAGTTTGATCGAAGTTGGACAATGGCTGCGTAGTATATGGTCAGGTTTCCTTAACATTTCTTCATCTGTTACATCCCATCCAAAATGAGCCAAACTGTATCTCCCCAGGAGCCTTCAGATGCATCCCCTCGAGTGAGCCTAGAAGTTGAATATGACGTGATGCCACTCTCTCTTCGAAGAGAATACATGATGTGCACAGGTTATCTTCGCTTTCAAACCCCAATACCATCTGCTCTGATATCGATTCTGTGAGAGATACCTCAGAATCCTTCTTATTGGTAATTTGCAAACAGTTTGTAAACATTCTTAACTTCCTCAACATAACTTTGCAAAAGATGCTGCCTTTCTCTTACGATGAAGGGTATACCCTTTGGTTATTCCCTGTTCCCACCATCTGCCTGTTCTTGACCTCTCTTTCTAAATCCAGTCGCCCTGTTGCCTTATTAAAGGTACCATCCTTGTCTCATTCCGAAGTTCACAGGGAATTTACTTCATTGTTTATTGAAGGATCTAAAAACAGGGACGGTGTTGGTTCATTCGCTATCTTTCCTGACCACAAACCCTCCCATACCCTCCCCCCCTCATGCTTCAATTTTTAAGCAATAATGATTGCCTTCTCTCGAATTTTATTCTTTAACCAAGACCACTCTTAGGTCATTTATTTGGATTCGCTCAGCGCCCTCTAGGCCCTTAAAACCCTTTATTCTAGAAACACATTGGTATCCTCTGTACAACAATTTATCCGACTGCTCCACTCTCGCAAGAAACAAATTACACTTTGATGAACCCCCTCTCAAGTAGGGATGACTGGCAACGAAATCGCTGAAAGAGAGGCCAGAATGGCTGCTCTAGCTACCTCTCGGATTTCATTCGACAAGGTCGTCTCCCATCAACTGATTATTATCCTGTTCTCCGACAAGGCTTCCGGTCTCACTGGTAGGGGTACTGGGCGAGTGAGCAACAACGTTAAAACTTAGAAATATAAAGCCGAACACTGGTGAGCGGTCCTCCTCTCACCAACGAAAGGGTTTGGACAAGGTGGTGATACATGCAAACCTCCGCATTGGCCAGACTAATATCACTCACCCACATCCGGAATTTTTTTTAAAAGGTGGTGACAGAGTCGAATTTTTGGGGGGATTGGAGCCGGAACCGGAGCAGACAAAAAAGAGTTGGCTCCCACTCCGGTAATCATAAATATCCTTACCTTACAGCAAAGAAAATTCAAGCAGGGAATTTGACTGCAGGAAATTTTGTAGAGAATTGAAGCATCTAATTAATGCTTTCGGAAATAAAGAAGATATTTTAGCAAATGACATGAAATATTTCATGCAGTAAATAAAGGAACCAATGTTAACTGAAAAAAAATATATTTCTGTCGGCCATCTGTGTTAATCCACAGTTCAGAATTTTTTGCCCGCTCCGGTTCTGGCTCCCACTCTGGCTACCGTTCCAGCATTTTAAAAATTAACCAGCCGAGCTCTGGCTCCAGAAATTTTCGGCTCAAACTCCGGCTCCTACTCCGGTTTCATATCTTAGTTATAATTTCTCCATTTAAACAAAATTAATTCTCTAGGATACAATATTTTTATAATATAATTATGGGGAGTCAGAGAGTGGGGTTTTCTTCTCAAGAAATGTTTTACTCAGTAAAATATCTGATGCTAATGATATATATATATATATACAACATATATATATATATATATATATATATATATATATATATATATATATATATATATATATATATATATATATCTATATATATATATATATATATATATATATATATATATATAACTTATACTATATATATACTAAAGTTATTGTTATTTTACATTTTTCTTTAATATAATATATATTGTTTAACTTTGTTATTGTTTTTCACTCCACTATTTCGGAGAAGCACGAGCCGTTAGCATTTATAATTGATTAAAAATTGGCATTATTCTTTTAATTTTTTTAATAAATAATTAAATAATCTCTTATATGTATATGTAATAATTTCTTTTCATATAAAAATTTCGAAAGAATAAGAAAGAAATTTTATCATTAACTTTATCAAAATTTGTAGAAGATCCGGTCTTTCTATGATGATTGCACTGGGGCTGGCCGAGGTAGCCCGAGTGCGCCAGGAATTAAATATACAATTTTACTATATATATATAAATATATATATATATATATATATATATATATATATATAACCTTTATACTATATATAACATATATATATATATAACATATATATATATATATAGCAGCAACCAACTGCTATATATATATATATATATATATATATATATATACATGAAAGTGGGCGATAACGAAAAATGTTATCGCGATAATCAATAAATCGATAACGAAAACCTTATCATCGATAACCGATATCCGATAACTCGTGATAGAAATATCGCCGATAAGGCGATAACCGATAAATCGATAAATCCAAATTTTATGGCCCATTTCATTTTATTATAATTAAAAATGTTAAAACACGACTCTCTCTGGTTTTGGAAAATGTTAAAGGCAAATTTATTACATCTTTTACCTATTTTTATAGATTATAATATAAAATTTTCCGTTTTCTTTACCGACACATGCCCAAAAATATGGGAATGTTGCTAGTTGCTTTATATAACTTTGTAAAACTTTTGGATATCTTATTAAATAAATTTAATTTTCCTTTTGATTCTCAGTGTTTTTATAATAAAATTTTATTTTCTAGTTTATGCTCTGATATTTATAGATTCTATAATGTATAGTATGTAAAGATAAAGGTTAATAAGGGATTTGAAATAAAATCAAAATTAGTTAATTACAATTTATCAACATAAATAATAAATACTAGGTTCTGGCCTTCACAGCGCTTTGTATGTTCCCCATGAGCTATATCTTAGTTATTCGTTTGGTGAATTCTCAATGTGATCATGTCTTTGGGAGGCAACCACTCCACCACAGCGCTGAACGGCATTGTAGTATTGTATAAAGAGATCAATGAGCACCTTCTCATTGTTAAAAGCTAAGGTCTGACAGGCTGTCTGTCGATGTCGCCTGCAGCCACTTATTTACAATGAGAGCAGCTTTTTTCTTGATTGATCTTTGATGACGTTGACCTTGAGAGTTAGTTCAGTGTAATCATCAACATCACAGGTACCTGATGGTCGCGCTTCCTTCCATGTCCCTCTCCATATACTTACATATATATATATATATATATATATATATATATATATACCTTATTATATATATATCTACTCTTCTTGCTATATATATATATATATATATATATATAACTCTTTATATATATGTATCCTGGGGAGGACCCTACCAGGCGCGTCTCCCAGGTGGCGGATGGGGGACCCTAGGTAGCTCTAAATATAAAAGTAAAGCCAACGGAGCAATGGCTAGAGCAGGACAGGCCTAGCAAGCCGCCGGCAGTAAGGTCAAGAAACTCTGTTTTGCCTCGGAACCACGGACTGATTAGACGGAGACGACCGCGCGATAGAGGACCTGAAAACGGAAATCCTTCCGGGAGAAGCTTAGAGTGGCTACCCTGAATGTTGGAACCCTTGGGGGTAAGGAGGAAATGGTGGAGCTGATGCTGGAAGGAAGTTGGATATTTTTGGGAGTCTGTGAGACCAGACTCATGGAATTAGTTAACAAAACAAATGTTTAAGTAACCAGTATGCATTACTAACAAGCCAGTTAGTTGTATTGTTACCTGGATAATGGTTACTATATATTATATATTCTTAGCATATCCTTTCAAAAAACTTTATGCAATTATTATTATTACTTCTACCAAACTCTAGATGATATTATATTAAATTATTATTGTTACCATTATCACAATTCAAAAGAAGTAGAAGGAAAAAGAAGAAGAAAAGAAGAAAAAATTATATATCTTTATTTTCTTATATATATTTTATATTTTATATATATATATTTTTTTTATATATATTATAAGTATATTCATATACTATTATTTGCTATACGACCTTATTACTTATATACCTTG
>JABUQX010143187.1:5000-17753 GCA_015478945.1 Trachelipus rathkii | reverse complement strand
TATATATATATATATATATATACATTTAACCTGCATGGAAGACCATAGTTTGGCTACGGATTCTAACATAGGTTCGAAATGTGATAGTCAGGAAAAAAAAAGGTAGCTGAGATATAGAAAATCGAGACGGCAAGCGAAAAAGATGATGTGAAGCGGGGCGGGGCGGTGCGGTGCGCCAGGGCCTCGGGTTTTGATCCAATCGCGTCGGTGACCCCGGAAAACGCTTCTACGCACCCGAAAACCTATAATTTGACCCTTAAAACGTGTTAATACGCTAAAATAACGATACATGTTGCAAAATGTTGCAAATGTTGCAAAATATTGCAAAATGTTGCAAATTAAGTCTACAACATTTGTATGCAACATTGCAATGTTGGATTGCAATACGCCATCAAGGGGGTAGGGTGTTGTCTGGCCGTCACTAACTTGTTAGGTGAATCGATCCCGCCGTAACACAGGAATTTCCAGTTCAAACAGTGTCGATTAAGTGTATCACTAATCGATGCTAATATCGGATATGTTCTGTCACATACGATATGTCAGGCTAGAAAGGGTTAGAAAGGGGGGTGGGGTAATAACTCGTAGAAGGAACCAACCTAGTATTTTCTAATATACACCAATCGACTCGCCGTACCCAATAACCTAGGCTAAGACCGGTGTATTCTACAATATAGGTCGGCACGTGCCAGAAAAGGCTAGAAAAGGGGGTGGGGTAATAACTCGTAGAAGGAACCATCTAGCACCTTCTAATACACACCAATCGACTCCCTGTACCCAATAACCTAGGGGTATTACTAAGACCGGTGTATTCTACAATATAGGTCTAGAAGTTAGAATATAGAATATATAGAATATAGAATATAGAATATATAGAATATATAGAATATAGAATATAGAATCACGTGACCTTTTCTCCTCGGCGGTGCCCTTTGAAGTTACGCCGTTCTTCGCCTTCTTATCAGTTTTGCCCTTTGAAGTGACGAAAAAAGGTCCACTTTTATGACCTTATTTGCGGTTAGACAAAAGAACCACTTTTATGACCTTATGGCTCAAAAAGGTTAGATAAGAATAATTGGTATGATCTTATAGGGTATACATTATATATATATGTATATATATATATATATATATATATATATATATATATAGTATATATATATATATATATATATATGTAGTATATATATATATATATATATATATATATATATATATATATATATATATATATATATATATATTTATATATATATATATATATATATATAGTATATATATATATATATATATATATATATTAAAAAGTTATATATATATATATATATATATATATATATATACATATATATATATTATTACATATTATTATTATTATATGTATTATATATATATACATATATATAAACATATTATTATATTATATATATACATAATATTATTATTATATATATTATTAAGTATTATTGTTATTATTATTATATATATACATATATATTACATATTTATAATTATTATATTATATACATATACATATATATATTATATAATAATATATATGTATAGTATATAGGTGTATATAATACATATTATTAATATTATTATATATATATATTATTATATTATTTATATATACATATATTACATACATATATATATGTATTACATATTAATATATATTTATATATTATTACATATAAAGATATTATATATTATTGTTACATATATATATATACATATATTATACATATATACATATACTATATATATATTTTTCTTAAATATATATATTACTCGTCAAAATTAACGGCACCAAGCAAAAGGTGGCGAAGGAAGGGTAGAAAAGGCTGAAGAACGCGCGAAGACACTTTATTTGACAATGACAATAACATGGTGGATTCTCCCCAGAACCGTAGGCTGATAGAGTGTGAGGCCACAAGGTGCAGCCAAAGGGTCTCGTAGTAGGGTTTTCGGCGCTGCAAACACAATGTTGGTACGTACGGGCGACGGCCAATGGGGAGTCTTCGCCCACTTGGAACATCGTGTATGACCCCCTGTGCTTGATGACTGCCTGACACCCGCCCTGCAAGGCGTGCTCTCGATGAGTGGATGGTCCTTAACAGTGACTTGATCCCATACGTCGTGCAGTGCCTGTCGGCAGTCTGGGAGGGTCCTTGAGGAGCAGCTGTCGGATCCGACGTTGCATGTTATCCCACAAATGTTCGATTGCGTTGAGGTCCGGACTAAATGCTGGCCACTCCAACGCCGTAATTTGAATCTTCCTAAGGTAGTCGTTCACACATTGGTGTGGTCCTGCATTGTCATGCATTAGGATGAAAGAGTCACCGATGTAAATACATGGGAATCCATTATTGCTGGTTCGAGGATGTTCAGGATATACCCGCTGGCTGTAAGAAAGTGCCTTCTGAAGATACGTGCAACCTGCAGGGCCCCGATAAAGAGATGCCTCCCCAGACCATATCCGACCCACCTCCAAACGGCGGAACCTGCAGCATATTGCATTGAGCGAACCTCTCCGTTGGTCGTCGATATACTCTAGCACGCCTCTCCCAGGCGTACAGAGACACTCTCGACTCGTCCGTAAAGAGCGCCTTTGCCCAATCATCGACCGTCCAATGGATGTGTTCTCGGACAAATGCCAGTCGCGCCCTTCGATATGCCGTGGTGTGCGGCGTACCTATGGCAGACCTCCGTGGCCGGTAATTATGTTCCGCAAGGCGTCGATGCATTGTATTGTCACTCACTCTGGTGCCGTGTACCTCCACCAGCTGTATCTGCAAATGTCGTGCCGTTGTGTGGCGCTCTCGTAATGCACGGAGACGTATAAATCGGTTTTTCACGGGTGTCGTGGCCCTGGGCCTACCTTGTCCTCACCGGCGATCATGTGTCAGGGTTTCCTGGTACCATTGGACCACCCGTTCAATATATATATTATAGGCCTGTATAGGGGGTACAGCTTATAATTATTTTCGTTTTAGGGGTACGCGATCAAAAAAGTTTGAAGACCACCGGTTTAGATCATAATTAATTAATATTCTTAGGTCAGTAAATCTGAGTAGCTGTTAAATATAATTTTCATTTATATTAGTGTGTAAAGAATCAAAAATGCTGTTTAAAAGCAGTTTATGTTAATTTTTTGTTATTAAAGTTTTAATAGATTAATATATATATATATATATATATATATATATAAGAGAATATAGAGTATATATATATATATATATATATATATATATATATATATTATATAAGAATATATATATATATATATATATATATATATATATATATATATATATATATATATATATATATATAAGGCGAATGCAATTGTGGATTAAATATTTTCCCTGACTCTTAATGTAAAAATTGCAAATTACTCCAATCAAATTTGAATTCAGACTCAAAACCTTAGATTAAATTCCCATTAAAATGGAGAACTTGGATTTGGAACCCCCTTTCAAAACCTCGTTTTGCTATTAAAATATTTGTGATTTTTTTTTTTTAAATTATTTAATTATTTATTAATTAAAATTGGTATGAAAAATCTTGCTAAATTATAAATATTATTTTTTTTCTTTTTCATAGTGTTTAACATGGAACTTTCAGAATCTTTAGCAAGATTTTTGTTGATTTAAATGTAATTCGGATATCATGTAACTTTAATGCAGGAATTTCGGTGCTGGAGCAGGAATCGGGAGCCGGAGCCGGAGCCGGAGCCGGAGCCGGAGCCGCGGAGTCGCAAGGTTTTAAGTGGAGCTGATATTTTTTTTTACTGTAAAATAAAGGGTTTTGGAATCTGAGAAGGAGCCGCAGATTTTAAAGTGCTGCAGACGTAGTCGGAGTCAGAGTCGAAGCCGGAACCGGAGCCGGAGCCGGAGTCGGAGCCGCGGAGTCGCAAGGTTTTAAGTGGAGCTGAGATTTTTTTTTTTACTGTAAAATAAAGGGTTTTGAATCTGAGAAGGAGCATCTTAAAGTGCTGCAGACGTAGCCGGAGTCGGAGGAGCCGGAGCTGAGCCGCCGGAGCCACGGAGTCGTGGGCAGGTTTTAAGTGGGAGCTGACATTTTTACTGTAAAATAAAGGGTTTTGGAATCTGAGAAGGAGCCGCAGATTTTAAAGTGCTGAAGACGTAGTCGGAGTCGAAGCCGAAGCCAGAGCTGGAGCCGGAGCCGGAGCCGGAGCCGGAGCCGGAGCCGCGGAGTCGCAAGGTTTTAAGTGGAGCTGAGATTTTTTTTTACTGTAAAATAAAGGGTTTTGGAATCTGAGAAAGAGCTGCAGATTTTAAAGTGCTGCAGACGTAGTCGGAGTCGAAGCCGGAGCCGGAGCCGGAGCCGGAGCCGGAACCAGAGCCGGAGCCGCGGAGTCGTAAGGTTTTAAGTGGAGCTGAGATTTTTTTTACTGTAAAATAAAGGGTTTTGGAATCTGAGAAAGAGCCGCAGATTTTAAAGTGCTGCAGACGTAGTCGGAGTCGAAGCCGGAGCCGGAGCCGGAGCTGGAGCCGGAGCCGGAGCCGGAGCCGGAGCCGGCAAAATACTTACCGTATTCGTAGTCCTGGTTTATAATGCATAGGAAAATTGGTTGTTTCTTTAACCCTAAAAGCTCATGTCAAAGTTCATTAAAACATTATTTGCTGTAGTGTGTGTGTGTGTGTGTGTGTGTGTGTGTGTGTGTGTGTGTGTGTGTGTGTGTGTGTGTGTGTGACCTTAAGACCCGCCGTACAGTAGCTGCTTTCTTTGCATCAAACTCCGCCCATACATGCTTCGATTATCAAAAATTGAAAAAATGGAATTTATTTTTAAATTTGAGAAGCATCAAAACTTTTTGGTCTCTTTTTTTCATATTTTAATTTTAATTTCAATTTATTTTAATTTTTTATTTTTGTTTATAATATAAAAATATTTTTAAAAATTATTCTTAACCCCAAACAAATGGATAGAGATGCAGAAGGAAAAACTAGAAATCAACGTTTTAGAGCTCATTCAATGTTTCAAAATTAACGTTTTAGAACTGTTCACTGAAAAAAATAATTATTTGCATAGACCAAAAATTGATTGTGACAACGAAATTTTTTTGTCAATATAGAACCACACGAATTATGATTAACATAACCAAGCTATTTTCGTTACCATAAACGGAATATGTTAGTGCCCTTGACGAAAAAGTTGGTACTAGTAACCAAATTTTTCTTAGCCCAACGAACATTTAGTCAATTATTTGGTTGTGATTACCGAATCATTATCAACAAAACTGAATTTAGTTATAAGAACCAAAAAACCTTTGTTATATCAACAAGTTTGGTTACAAAACATACATATAATTTGTTACGATAACAACCAGCATTTATTTCTACTTACAAACTTCTCTAACCAAACTCGATTAGTTAGAGCAACTAACATTTGATTAAATATCGAATTTAACAAAATATTTTCATTAACATAACCAATATTTTGTCATTAAGCTCGTAACCAAAAAAATTTGTTTGCCATAAATAACCAATTTTTTCAGTGATGAGTCACCAATATTGAAATCTTTAATACATGATTCTAAAGAAAAAATTGTGTAATTGTATAATAGTATATTTGCATAACTGTGTAATTGTAATCGTATTAAAAATTGTATAATTATTAAAGGAGGGGTAAGGCCGCAGCCCTTCGGGCTGAGGCCAAAGCTCTCCGCTTGTTCCCTTCGGGTGTGATCCCCTCGCAGGATTCATACCCTTTCAGGGGGCGCATCCCATGGGTTTTCTCTCGGTAGGTAATGTGTTGCTTTAGATAATCTTGGTTAATGAAAACTGTTTATTCGTAAGTTAAGTACGTTTGTTAAATATTACTATGACAATGTGGAAATAACACTGATTTGTTAGAGAAATGATGAGTTTTTGTAAGATATTAATGTGTTAACTGACGATGATGTGTTAGAAACGTGAGCATAGGTTAAGTTTCTTGTTGAGTAATGTTAGGTTTGCCCCAGACTTTTGCTAATGTCTACGATTATTCATAGGTCAAATATGTTATACTGAAACGAGTGACACTTTGATAAGATAATGTCAATTCATATAGTTCAAGATGGTGGCATCTTGATAGATTGGTCACTTTGTTAAGGGATTTTGTTAGATAATACGGCTTTTACCTGTTGCTAATATGCTCGAAAAGTGGGAACATATTGAGTATTGTATGACCTGTTAGCTACTTTACCTTGATCAGTAGGAATTTTTCAGGATGTTAGCTGATTATTCATACGTGAGGTATGTTAGGTTTGCATTTGCACATTATATTCTCTAGTCTGTTATGATCTGTTAGCCTGTCATTAAACCCCTTAAGTTGCTGTACTGCATATCTCTGGTTGAAGTATATATAAAAGCAAAACACAGTTCTTTACTTCTGTCCAAATGATACTTGAAATATGACTGGAGAATCAATAGCTCAATAGATCACAGGCGGTGGAATGGTAGGGACCGTGAGGGGTTGATGGTTTGATTTTATTGATTTACCGATTTACTGCTTAAAATCAGTAAATATTACGTTTTACTGTGATATATTTTACTCAAAGAACTTATTTTTATGTTATGTTAGGATAAAATTTTGTTATTTTTTGTTACGTTTGGTTAAAACTTTGTTATGTTTGCGATTATTCGCTGGGAATATGATATTTAGACGAGGTTATGATGAATTTTTTGTTAAATGTTACGAAGTTGATGTAAAACATTTGTTATCAGCATTATATTCTTTGTCAGTATGATGATTAGACAGGTTTATGCTAAACTTTGTTAAATATTACGATGTTAATGTAAAATTAACATTGATATGTTATAGAGATATGCATGAAAAAGTGTGAATAGATTACGTTTTGGACGAAGTGTTATGTACTTTACTGCTGTTAAGGGCGGAAGTTTGTTAATGTTAGTGGTTTATTCGTACGTATGGTGTGTGTGTTGGGTTTGTCGTTGTACATTATATTCTTAATTCAGGTTATGCTATGTTGCTTTATTAATGTAAAACGTTGTTACGTTAGCTTATACTGTTGGTTTGTATATAAAGAACTTATTTTTGTGTTAAAAATAAAACTTTGTTATGTTTACAGTTATTCGTTGGTCTGCATGATAATTACACAAGTTACATAAATTCCTTATAATATTACTGTGTCAATGTAAAATTAACGTTAATATGCTAGAGATATACTTGAAAGCGTTAATAGGTTACGTTTTGTATGCAGTGTTAGTTACTTTACAGGTGTTATGATCTTTGTTAATAAGACAGCGTTTATTCATGTATAAGGTATGTTAGGCCTGTCGTTGTACATTATTTTCTTAGTCCAGCTATGATGCTATGTTAGCTTTATTAATGTGAGAAAACCTTGTTATGTTAGTATATATTCGTTGGTTAGTATATAAAGAACTCATTTTGCGCTATGTTTTTCGTTATTCCCAGCGATGTGTCATTTATATTTAATTGTAAACCGAATGGCGATTGCATTGATCATATTCCTGTCAGAGGGTTAAATATAATAAGTATTGCATCACTTTATGCAAATGGTTATAGCTTAAAATCATTTTCATGTTTAGAGTTGTTATTTTCTGAAAGGGGGAAGGAGTCTAAAAAGAGATAGTTATTTGGGATAAGGTTATGATAAATTTTTGTTAAATATTACTATGATAATGAAAAACTTTGTTATGTTTGCATATATTCGTTGGTCTGTATGATAATCGGTCAAGGTTATGATACATTTTTGATAAATGTTACTCTGTCAATGTATTAACGTTAATATGTTAGAGACATGCTTGGAAAAAGTATGTGAATTGAGGTTTACGTTTTTGTATGTAAAGAAGCTACTTTACGTGGTGTTATGTGGAACTTTGTTAATGTTAACAGTTTATTAGGGCGTAAGATGTGTTAGCTTTGTCGTTGTACATTATTTTCCTAGGTCATATGATGCTATGTTAGCTTTATTAATGTGAAAACATTACTGGTTATGTTAAAGGCATATATTCACTGATTAGTATGCTAAAGAACTCATTGGAACCCATGCTAATGTGCTTAACAGCCTGGTCTGTATATGTAAGTTGTGTTAGGTTTGTCTTTGTACATTATTTTTCTTAGTTCTCCTGTTACGCTATGTTAGTTTTATTGATGTGGGAACTTTATTACGTTAGAGAGTATTCGCTAGATCAGTATGATAATTAACCAATGCTGTGATAAATTTTTAGTTAAATGTTACTGGAGTCAGTGGATTAACGTTAATATGTTAGAGATATGCTTGAAAAAAGTAAGATTAGGTTACGCTTTGCATACCATGTTAGTTGCTTTACTGGTGTTAAGTGTGGAACTTTGTTAATGTTAACAGTTTATTCGTGTTTAAGGTGTGATAGGTTTGTCTTTGTACATTATTTTCTTAGTTCATGTAACGATATGTTAGCTTTATTGATGTGGAAACTTTGTTACGTTAGCATACTTTCGCTGATCTGTATGATAATTAACCAATGTTGTGATAAATTTTAGTTAAATATTACCATGTTAGTATAAATTTTGTTATGCTGGAGATATGCTTGACAAAGTAAGAATAGGTTACGTATTTGCATGCTATGTTAGTTACTTTACTGGTGTTAAGTGCTGTACTTTGTTAATGTTGACTGCTTATTCCTGCTTAAGATGTGTTAGGTTTGTTCGTTGTACATTATTTTCTTAGTTCAGTTGATGCTATGTTAGCTTTATTAATGTGGAAACCCCATTATGTTAGAGTATACTCATTGGTCTGTATGATAATTACACACTGATATGGTAAATTTTTGTTAAATATTACAGTCTTAATGTAAAATAACAGCGATATAAGTTGGAGATATGCTTGACAAAGTTACTGTTTGTATGCTAAGTATTAGTTACTTACTGTTGTTAAGGGAACTTTGTTAGCGTTACCAGTTTATTCCTGTTTAAGATGTGCTAAGTTTGTCTTTGTGGGTTATATTCATACTTCAGATGATACTAAGTAAACTTTATTAATGTGAAAACTTTGTTACGTCAACATATATTGATTGATGTTTGTATAAAGAACTTGATTTTATGTTATGTTTATCCAAAATGATACTCGAAATGTGACTTGAATCAATAGATCAATAGATCAATAGATCAAGAATGGACAGGAGGGTAGCCGGATGCTGGCTGGATGGTGGTTTGATTTAGTGATTTACTGCTTTAGGGTATGTAAAACGTTACAATTTTAGTAAAAATTTGACCTTAATCAATAGATCAATAGATCACAGATGGTCAAGAGGGAGGTTGGATAGTGGTTTGATTTAGTGATTTACTGCTTTAGGGTATGTAAAACGTTACAATTTGACCTTAATCAATAGATCATAGATGCATCAGAGATGGTTGGACAGCTTGATTTAGTGATTTACTGCTTTAGGGTATATGTAAAACATGAAAATTTTAGTAGGTAAATTTGACCTAATCAAGGATCAATAGATCACGACTGCACAGTGAGGATGGTTGGGGCGCTTGATTTAGTGATTTAACTGTTTTAGGGTATGTAAAACATGAAAATTTTAGTAAAAATTTGACCTTAATCAATAGATCAATAGATCAATAGATCAATAGATCAATAGATCAATAGATCACAACTGGTCAGGAGGGTGGATGGATAGTGGTTTGATTTAGTGATTTACTGCTTTAGGGTATGTAAAAACGTAAATTTGTAAGTTATAAAACAAAAAAAGTGTTAGAAATTTTTTTTTTTTTTTTATTTTTTTATTTCATTTGTTTTGTTTTGTCTTTCCTTACGTTCTCCTGAAACTATTATTTTCGTACCACTGATCCAATAACATATAGCAGTAAGCACACTGGTGGCCATTGTTGTTATACGACTGTTTATTAATCTGCACCGCAGTGCTCCAGCACCGGTGCAGGAGCCAACTCCTTAGATTCCAATACCAATTCTTTCTAGAAACTCAACTCTTAATGAATCCTCACCAAATTTCAGCCTTTCTACATCAATATTTAATGTTTGAAGGGGGTGGGTCCCACCTCGGGACCCTGGGATGTAACATCGTGGCAAGACTGAGGTTATCATCTCCCCATCTAACACCACTCCAAATTTTATCACGATACGATAACTCTAACTTATATAGATATATGTCGGAGCCTGAGGCGCGGTGCGGTGCGGTGCGGAGCGGTGCAGTGCCGCAGTGCGGACTCGGAGTCACGGACGCAGGCGCAAAAGGGCAGTTTAGGAATGACTGAAGTGATTCGGGGATCACTTCTTCTGATGTAAGGAATAATAATAATAATGTGTATGTGTATGTGTATAAAAAAATAAAGTTTTCACGCTGACGTAATCTCGGCTACGCCGAGATTACGTCATCACGCCTCGATCTTAACTCCTCTGTTAGAACTCAACCACGCAGATCAAGCAACAAAGACGTAAGCGCAATATCGGCGTCCTCGGGGGTGACCCCCTCTATATACATCCTACAGACTTGAAATTTACACGGATTCGAGCTTATCCCATATATAGATTATATTCCAAGTTTCAGACCTATATCTCTTATACTTTTTGAGAAAAAGCTGTGGGACGTGAAACTGGTGGAATACTACTTATATATATATATATATAGCAGTGAGTATATATATATATATATATATATATATATATATATATATATATAGTATATATATATATATATAGGTTATATATATATATATAAACTACCTTTAACGTAAAGCTTACTGGGGCGCAGGCATCAATGTGGGGACCACAGAAATCGGGAACTTTAAGCGCCGGCTATCCCAACCAGCGCCACCTCACGTGCGTGCTCGCAGTCAAGTTTTAATTCTTGCCCCCAGGTAGATAAAAACCCAACTTGGCGCGCGAGTGATTTCCGAAACCAGCGTCCTCTCAGGCGAGAGGCGGCGACTCAACCTCCTGCGCCACGAGATATATATATATATATATATATATATATATATATAAGGGTGTAGTATATATATATGTTATATATATATATATATATATATATATAGTTATATATATATATATATATAGTTATGTAGTGAGTGTATATATGAGTAGCATATATATATATATATATATATATATATATATATATATATATATATATATATATATAAGATTTATATATATATATATATATATATATATATAATATATAACTGATAATTATCCAGATTTCAAAGACCCAAATCTGTAGAAAATACCTTAGACTTTCACTGAAGCTCTGTTTAAGTTTACAAAATAGTAAATAATAATCTGGTTTATTACAGGAAACAGCACATAATTAATTGGTACTTGATTATCATATATATATATATATATATTATGAATATATATGACACATTGTTATTATACATATGGGATATATATGCATTATATATATATATATATATATATTAAGTTATATAATATATATAAGTTATATATATATATATATATATATTATATATATATATATACATATATTACATATATATATATATATATATATATATATATATATATATATATTAAAGTAACTCTATATATATATAAAGATATGATTATATATATATATATTATATATATATATATATATATATATTATGTTATTATATATATATATATATTATATATATTATTATATTATATATATATTATTATAGATATTACATATTACATATATATATATATATTATATATATATTAATGAGTTATATATATATATATATATATATGTATATATATATATATATATATATATATATATATATATATATATATATATATGAAGTGGCAGGAGTGCTGGGAGTTATTTCTTTTTCCTCCACTTCACGAGTTGTACTGTAGTTGAAGTTCTTTTCGTGTTCCTCCACTGCATAGGTTGTAGTCGATGGTTGTTCTTTGATAACTCTTCGTAATTGGCTTCGTTTATACGTTGAGAGGCCTAAGTATTTACAGATACTCGGTATTATACCTATCCCTGTTGAAGCCGCCTTCTTCACCGACAAGAGGCTATATGGTTACACTTTGATTGGTACTTCGAGGCTAATGAACCAATGAACCATTTGCCCAAGTCATTAACCCATTTTTAAAACTTATCTTTAAATTGGTTTTGGGTTAAATCATCTTTCTTTTTGGTTATTTATTAAGATCTACATCTGAAATATTTTCAAAATCCTTGTGGCAATGCTTACGATTTTAATAAAGAAAATAATTTAAAAAATGTTGCATATAAACATCTCGTCGCACAGGGGCTCGAGAGCGTGTTTTCTACAAATCAAATTAAAAAATATGTTCTTATAAATCGAACTAAAATAAATACAAGTTATTCACATAAATAAGACAAAAAATATGATACAAAATTATGTAAACGAATATATCGCAGCATAAATTTCATAATTTAGTAACATATTGCCATAAAAAATACATTAAATCCAAGATATAATAAATGCCGTTTTTTATTCCAAAATAAATTGAGAAAAAGTGTTTTCCCTGCAATCTTCCTTGATTAGTTTTCTAATTTTTAAAGCGTAACTAACCTATATGAGCAATTTTTAACGTCTCAGAGAAAATACTTTTAAAGTATATTTAAGCAATTACTACATATACTTCGCTCCCGAAACCGCGGAGCGCTTTAATTACTAAATTTCATATACTAAAATCACTGAATTAATTACTTATTTAAACATAATCACTTTGAAACACAATTATAAATAAATTTAAACACTGAAATGCACTTTTGTTCCTAT
>JABUQX010143186.1:10000-19197 GCA_015478945.1 Trachelipus rathkii | reverse complement strand
CGATGTACTTCGTTTCGGCCCTCGATGAGTGTTTAACGCGTTTTCTGCTATCGTGAAACGCTTTCGCCGCATTTCGTGCCGCCGTATAATCTAGCATAAAAAAATACAAATTTCCAGTTGAGTTTCCTACCAAATCACAGGCGTGTATATAGGATCCTTTCTTCTCCAATAGTTCAAATACTTCTAATGGCCATCGTTTTCGACAAGGCAGCCCAGTGTACAGGGTAATCGTCTTTCCTGTAGGTATTAACAACATAGATACAAACACTAATAAAAATTTATACTTATAGTTCTACCTGTAAATATTGAGAAAATATTATCACTTTAAAAAAATGTCTATTTCTAAAAATAAAAAAAATAAAAAATAAAAATAAAAAAAGATATTTTCCTTCTCAAGTTTTATTTAAAGGTTATTTAAGGATTTTCAAGGAAAATGGTAAATTTGGGATTAAATTTTTTTTATGGAGTAATGAAGGATAAGGAAAATACTTTTTAACATTCACCTGTGTTGAGCACAACTTGGGCTAATTGAGTTAAATCGAGCGGTTTTTTTTTAACCCGAAACCTTAGTAACAATCTATTGAATTTAGCTTCCCATTATTCGATCAAAAGAGTTTTCGATCAGATGGGTTTTCAATTAAAAGAGATATTCAGTCAATTGTGCTTTCGAACAAAAGGGGTTTTTGATCAAAAAGGATTTTCGATCAAAAGGAATTTTCGATTGAAATTAGATTTAAATCAAAAGAAGTTTTCGATCAATTGGCCTTTCGATTCAAATGGCAAAGTCTCTTTTCAAAGTTTGAGATATTTCTTTGCAATATATACTAATACTTGGAATACTTCGAATATCAGCTCCCCAATATCTTACCATATCTTAACATAATAAATAAATTAAACATGGGAAAGTTTCGGTTATTTCAAGTGAAAATTGCCATGTCTGCAATCAGCAACGATTTTTTAAATATTTAGTCGATCTATATGAAATAAAAGTAAAACGAGTGTTTGAGCAAGTCGTAAAACTTCGATTTCGCCCATTTGTGTGTGTCTCTCTTTATTTTATGGTGCCAATTTGGTGCCAAATTTGAGAGTTATTATCTTTATAAAAAATCTACCACAAAGATATATGTTGTAAACAAAAAAATATATAGCTCTATCCCCGCTCTAAACTTATCAAAAAATTAAAAAGTTTTTATAGTCAATTTTTTTAGGAAAGTTAAAAATCTTGAATAGGGAATTTTTTTTATGTCATTTAATCTAAATAACATATTTTATTCGGAAGAGAAATAATCTGAAAGTTAAACATTTTTTATTTAAGACTCATTTATATACTTGACTTTATGACCTCTGACACTTGGGTCAACTTAAATAATGTAACTGAAAAATAAAAAAAATGGTTGATTATAAAAAAAAATAAATACAAAATTTATAACGCGCGAAATTCCATCTACGCTGAAATTGTTATATAAATCGGATTTAACAAATTTAAGTTTAAACAAATTTTAATTTTCAACTTTTTCCAATTAAAAAAAAAAATATCAATGAAAAAAAAAAATTATTTTTATTTTGTTTCGAAAAAGAATAAGCCTACAAATTTTACTTAAAAATATCTCTCTGTATTAGATTTTTATCGAGATATTAACATTCAAATCCTGACACTAAATTAACACTTGAAAATAAGCAGTTTGAATTATAGAAAAGTTATCGAAATATGGGTTGCTAATTCCGCAGAATTATGTCATTATTTCTATTTCCTGCAAATTAAAAATTTTAAAAATGACAAAATTTTTCTCTTCAGAAAATTCCTTAAAACTTCCAGGATACATATCAAGCCCCTAAGGGAAAATTTCCACTGATACTTTTTTTTAAAAATAGAAGCTGTAGCAATATTATATATATATATATATATATATATACACCTGTGTTTATACATATATATATATATATATATATATATATATATATATATATATATATATATATATATATATATATATATATATATATATATATATATATATATATATATATATATATATATATAAATATATATATATATATACTATATATATATATATATATATACATATATATATATATATATATATATATATATATATATATATATATATATATATATATATATATATATATATATATATATATATATATATATATAACATAACCTATACTCATATATATATATACTAATTTAACACAACAGCTAGATGAACTAAGTCAGGCGATTTTTGTGCGACCTATGAAATTTCAGCTTTCCATTATTCGATCAAAGAGTTTTCGATCGATGGGTTTTCGATCAAATAGTTTTCGATCAAAGTAATAACTTCGATCAAAACGGGGGTTCCATTCAAAGGAATTTTGATTTAAATTATGTTTAAGATCAAAGGATTTTCTATCAAATGTGTTTTCGATCAAAAATGTTTTCAGTTAAAGTTTAGATCAAATAGGGTTTTAGATCAATTGGCGTTTCAGTATAAACAGCAAAGTCTTTTTCCAGGATTAAAGATATTTTTACAACAAATATATATTAATATACTGAGATACCTCGAATGTCGGTTCTAATATCACATATCTTAACCTAAGAAATTAATTTATTAAGTAATAAATGGAAAGTTTCAATTATTTTCATTGGAAGCTACAGTCTGCAATCTGCATCATTTTACAATTTTAACAGATCTATTTGAATTTTATTTTTTTTGATATTTTTTTTGTGTGTCTCAACTTTTATTTTGTACTATAATTTAGTGCGAGAAAATAAGTGTCAACATCTTTATAAAAATTTACCACAAAGATAACTAATGAGCTTTAAGCAGAGAAAATTCTGGCTCACCTTCCCATAATCTAATATCAAAAGTTTTTACCCATTACTGACCGTTATACCACGATATAGTGTCATTTAAAAGAAGTAAACATATACATATATATATATATATATATATATATATATATATATATATATATATATATATATATATATATAGATAGATAAATATATATATATACATATATATATATATATATATAAATATAAATATAATATATATATATATATATATATATATATAATATATATATATATATATATATATATATATATATATATATATATATATATATATATATATATATATATATATATATATATTTATATATATATATATATATATATATATATATATATATATATATATATATATATATATATATATATATATATATATATATAGAATTATACGATATCACATCCCAATGTTTATTTAACAAAACTCGTATAACAATCGATTATTATTATTATTATTATTATTATTATTATTATTATTATTATTATTATTATTATTATTATTATTATTATTATTATTATTATTATTATTATTATTATTTTATTACATTATTATTATTATTATTTTGATTTTATTAATATTATTATTATTATTATTCTGTGTTAATATTATTATTATTATTATTATTATATTTATATTATTATTATTATTATTATTATTATTATTATTATTATTATTATTATTATTATTATTTATTATTATTATTATTATTATTATTATTATTATTATTATTATTATTATTATTATTTAGGAATTCAATATCAGCCTTTGATTTTATAAAAGTTTTTGATTTTATTACCAAGTTTCTAAATAGTTATTTCTGTACATAATCAGAAAATCCACCTTTGAGACCTGTAATATCTATGTGCGGAACGGTTACACACGAAATTGCCCAATATCTGAACAGCATTATCCGACCATATCTTAATAACTCTTTCATAGTTAAATCAAATAATGAAACGTTATGCAAATTATCAAACTTAAAACTTGAAGACACTAATATATTTGCCTCTCTTGATGTAGAGTCTTTGTTCACAAATGTACCGGTTCTTGAAACGATTGACATAATAATTAACGAAGTATATCACTCAAATAACCTACCCCCACCAGAAATATCAGAACAACATATGAGGAACCTTTTATTAATTTGTTGTACTCAAACACCGTTTAAATTTAAAGAAAACATATATCTACAAACTGATGGAGTGTCGATGGGCTCACCACTTGGACCTACATTTGCAGACTTCTATATGTCCAATCTGGAAAACAAAATCCTTCGTGAAACAAACAACTTTAACCCCGTATTTTACATAAGATATGTCGACGACACCCTCACTATCTTTAGGAACATAGATCATATACATCAGTTCATCAATAGAATTCAAGAGTTGTCATGCTTAAAATTTACATACGAAACTTAGGTTAATAATGCTATCTGTTTTTTAGACATTAAAATCAATATTAATTCTGACGGCTCAATATCTACAGGCATTCATGTCAAACCCACTGATAATGGTCTGTATATGAACTACGGGTCAGGGAGTTGCTAGCATCAACACAAAACTCATGTGCCGACACAGCACCCCTTGTGCTGCGAGGGCGTCTTAAAGGAGGCGGCACGCGAGTGGAAAGCTCCCTCGAGCACCTGCCGCTACGGTACCTATAGAAAAGAGATAAAGCACCAACATCGCGCCGCAAAGATAGAGGGTCAAGTGAACTAGAAAGTACAGGACAGTTTATAAGTCTTTTAGCCTTTGACTCGACCCTATCCAAAAGCCGGGTGAAACAGGCCCCAGATATGAGCAGTACTCCCATACAAGGGCGGATGAGACCATTGTATAACTGAAGTAACTGTGAAGAGGAAAAAAGTCTCGCACTCTAAACAGAACTCCACAGTTTCTTTGAGGCCGCATTAGCAACCGTTGTGATGTGAGGTTTCCAAGACATTTTTTTGTTTATGTAAAGGCCAAGGATGTTTATATTGTCAACAGGAGAGACGAGAGAACCGTCGAAAGAGATAGGAAAGTTAGAAGGTGTTTTAGAGAGGGAGATTTGTAGAAGTTGGGTTTTTAAGAATTAAATTTGACAAAGGTTGCGACGACCCCCCCCGGAAATTCTACTCCAGATCAGCGAGAATGGAATCGGAAAGATTAAGACGAGAGGCAGTTCTAGAAGTAAAAGAGGATTGAAATGAGTTGAAGAATAAAGGGTCGAGTCATCGGCATATGAGTGGATAGAGTTAGATGTGCAGACGTGAGAAGATCATTAATGAAAAGCAGGAATAAAGTAGGAGATAAGACAGAACCCTGAGGAACACCACTGACAGAAAGGAAGAAGAAGTCGCCCCATCAACAACAGCCTATATTGAGCGATTTGAAAGCTAGACATAAGTAAGCAAAGAGAAGGAGGAAATCCAAAGGAGGGGAGCTTGGAGAGTATTGACGCGTGCCATACCCAGTCAAATGCTTTGGATATGTCAAGCGCCACGCAAGTCTCCCCGTAATTCCTGAGGGTGGAAAACCATAAATCTGTTAGATAGGAAAGTATATCACCAGTAGACCTCGAGCGCCGAAAGCCGTACTGGCGATCGGAAAGAAGGGAATGAGATTCCAGATGGTCTAAGACATGAGAGTTGAGAAGGGTTTCAAAGATCTTAGATAGAATACAGGTTAGAGCTATAGGGCGATAGTTAGAAGGATCAGAGCGGCTTCCTTTTTTCGGCATCTTTAGGAACATAGATCATATACATCAGTTCATCAATAGAATTCAAGAGTTGTCATGCTTAAAATTTACATACGAAACTTAGGTTAATAATGCTATCTGTTTTTAGACATCAAAATCAATATTAATTCTGACGGCTCAATATCTACAGGCATTCATGTCAAACCCACTGATAATGGTCTGTATATGAACTATGGATCCTATTCACCGACTATTTACAAAGAATCTATCGTAAAAACTTTAGTTTACAGAGCATACAACCTATGTTCAACTTGGAAAACTTTTGATGAAGAAATTTGCCGCATTAAGTAAAATTTAATTAACTGTGATCATCCACAATATTCATTTGAAAATTTAATTAATAAAGCCATTACAAAATTATTTAATAAAGAAAGTAAAGATAATCAGGAAAATTCGATAAATTTCTTCTTCAAAACTTCTAATGCTATAGACTTCAATAAAGAAGAGAAGTGCCTTCGTAATATTTTGAACTCTCACCTCAAAACTAAAGACACCTCAAAAATTAAAGTCAGACTATACCATAAATCCAAACAACTGTCATCTTCCTTTAGCACAAGAGATGCTTTGACCGACAACCATCACGTTGTGTACCAATTTAACTGCCCTGAGTCAGACTGTACGTCGACATATATTGGTTACACGACGAATCGATTGTCGGACAGGGCATATCAACATCGCTACAGTCCCAGCAAAATCTTTGAACATTTCAAAACGGCACATGGTCAATCAACTATTAGTAATATTTCTAAACACTTCACAATATTATACGGATCATGTGAAGTCCAGAAACTTAAAATTGCGGAGGCCTTCTACATCAAAACACGCAGACCAGACATTAACATAAAATTTAATGTATTATCTGTTAGACTAAATATCATTTGATTTAATTATTATATATTAATTTAAGACTCATTCGCTCACAAGAATTAATCCTCTGAAGATGTCTCAAGTTTAGAGACGAAACGCGTCGGGAAATCTAAATAAATATATCTTCTTCTTCTCATGTAAATTGTTTTCAAATATTATTATTATTATTATTTTATTATTATTATTATTATTATTATTATTATTATTATTATTATTATTATTATTATTATTATTATTATTATTATTATTATTATTATTATTATTATTATTATTATTATTATTATTATTATTATTATTATTATTATTATTATTATTATTCGCTTAAATTTATTTAATAAATTATTCGTGAGAAATATTATTCCTTTTATAAAACATTAAAAAAATTATTATAATTAAGCTCACCCTATCTTCGACATACATCCCTTCAGGGTAGACTTCCAAAAGATGTTTTGTTGTATCATAGTCTCCAGAGCTTGCTGCAAAATGAAGAGCAATAGCGCCATCTTTATTTCTTCCCATGGCGTATTTGCTATTATCTCTAGTTATCTTTTTGACCATATCAAGGTCACCATCCATAGCATATACTTGTAAAAGTTCAATGTGTTCCTAAAAGAGATAAATTAATGTTTACTTGTGTAGGACTATAAATATTATTGTGAGATGTATACTAGCAAGTATAATAGTGATGTGTCATAGTTAATGTGTTTTTACATTTTCTTATTCGTAAAATAATCTTACTAGCATAAAGTTATCTTACTAGTCGTAAAGTTATCTTACTTTCTTACGAAATCTGTCAATATTAACACAAAACAGTCTTTGCGGAGTACTTACCATATGTAGTCAAATTTTCTTAATCATTCTTTTCAAAATAACGTAAAACAGTCCATTTGGGAATGCTTACCATATACATTGGAAATATCACAAGAAATCTCTTTACATTAACACAACTGACTTTTAGGGATTACTTATAGCTTATACCATATATATTGAAACTACTGTACTTAAGAAATTTCTTCCCATTAACATAAAACAGATATTTTGGGAATACTTACCATATATATTGGAACTCTTCCAAGAAATCTCTTTACATTAACAAAAAAAAACGTGTTTTAGGGAACACTTACCATATACTTTATAACTTTCATTAAGAAATCTCTCTACGTTAAACCAAAACATTCCTTTGGGTAACAAAAATACCAAATACATTAAAACTTTCTAAGAAAATCTATAACACAAAACGGTCCATTGGGAATACTTACCATATACGTTGGGACTCTCTTAAGAAATCTCTTCACATTATCATTCCAGGAAGTCTTTCCATCAAGGGCTCCTCCCCGACCGGATAAGACGACATATTCGAGCTTATTTACATCTCCGTCAGCAATCATCTTATTTATTTCCTTTTCCGTCACTCCACGCATGTCAACATATTTACGCTAAAATTATTATTATTATTATTATTATTATTATTATTATTATTATTATTATTATTATTATTATTATTATTATTATTATTATTATTATTATTATTATCATTACTTACTTTTCCAGTAAAATCCTTCCTTCCTTTGTTATAAAGAGAAACATAACGATCGCTATTTTTAATCCTTCTCGGATTTTTCTTCTTCCTCTCTGGGTCTCCACCATCAGATTCCGTGTATTTACTCGCGTCCGATTTCGAGTTTTGGGATTCGTTACTCGCATTTGAGGACGGTTTCGGGGTTTTTGATTTCAAAAGGGATTTTCTTGGGCTATCGGTACCATTGGTTACTGGTACTGAGTTTCTCCTTCGTCTTTCCCTAGGCTTAAATGAATTCTTCGAGTTTTTAGAGTTTCCTGATTCGTCAGACCTATTATGACATATATATATATTGACAAAATTAGAGTGGTAGCAAAATAGTTTACAAAACAAACAAGGCTAAACTTACCCAATGTTCTCTTGTTGATGGATAAATAAGGAAAAGAAAGATTACTTTTGGTACTAAGTATGCCAAAGATACTTATGATATTTAAACGTTAAACGAATTTGATCAAAAGTGGGCACCACAAATGATCAAATTCGTTTAACGTATAAATATATAAGTGATCTTTGTTATCCATCAACAAGAAGAACATTGAGCAAAGATTAGCCTTGTTTGTAAACACTACCACTCTATTTGTCAGTGGTAGCAGAGGTAGTTGGTATGAGTCAACGGGTGTCTGGGAGCGGTGAAGAGTGGGTGAGTGGTAAATTGTTGAATGTGAGAGATAAGAATGGTATAGTGAGTAAATGTAATATTTGTAGGTCGAAATTTCATTATGCGTATAAATGTCCTTTAAGAGGTAGTGGTAGAGGTGTGTATGGTGGTGGTTGTAGGGGAAGAGGTTATGGTAGTGAATGGATAGGTGTTAGTAGTGGTAGAGGTAGAGTAGTAGAACAGGTAGAAGGTAGTGCTATAGTTGGTAGTAAGTATGTAGTTGATGACAAAAACATTTTCTATAGTGAAGAGAGTAGATGGAGGAGAAAGAGATGTGATTTGTGTAGATCGGATGAACATTCGTGGAGAGATTGTAACGTGTATGGAGATTATAGTGAGTTGTTGTGTGTTACAGAGACAGAGAAGGGAGTGACAAATGGTGTGAACAATGCTTAAAGTAAGTCATTAGTGAGGACAGTAGTATTGGAGAAAGTGGTGAAAAAGTTGTGGTTCCGGTAAGAGTGTGGACAAGTGATGTTGTTAAAGATGATAA
>JABUQX010143185.1:5000-10000 GCA_015478945.1 Trachelipus rathkii | reverse complement strand
AAACCTAGGAACATGAAAATCAGCGTGTTTGCGCTTAAGGTAAGCGATCCTACATCGTTAATTTTCTTGCTCAAAGAAATAACTTTATCAAGTCTGCCATTCCAACTCTTGTTCGCTTTGATGAATCTGTAGCCAATATACCTTCTGAAGGGGCATATATATATATATATATATATATATATATATATATATATTATCAGTGGTGGTATATATATATATATATATATATATATATATATATATATATATATATATATATATAAGCAGTATATATATATATATATATATATATATATATATAGATATATTATTACAATATATATATATATATATATATATATATATAAAGATATATATATATATATATATATATATATATATATATATAAGGTATATAACTCTATATATATATATATATATATATATATATATAATATATATATAAAATATATTGATAAGTCTTAGTTTTAAATTTTTTTTTTTTTTCATTTTTTTAGTTTTAGGTTTTAACAAATTTTAATATTTTACCCGAGTGTAGTAAAGTTATATAGGTTTAAGTTTTATTTTTTCATTGTACAGTAGCATGTGTTTATTTAATTTTAGTACTTAAATTTTTTAAGTTAGTATTTAGTGTGTGTTAATTTTTTTTTATTCCGTTTTCTCCTTTTGTTCTTATTTGTTCTTATTTGCGCGTGTGTGTGTGTCGAGTGTGTGTGTGTGTGTGAAAGATGGCAGGTTTGCGAGGGCGCGGGCTTTACATTAACTTTACCAACATCCGCGGCTTAAAATCTAACTTTGCCTCTGTGGAATATCACCTCACTAACTCTATCCCTAACCTTTTGCTCTTGTCTGAGACTCAGATGGCTAAGAATTCATCCTCTAACTCGTTTAATGTTTCCAACTATAACTTATTTCATAATTTCCGTCTGAAGGGTGGAGTGTATGCCTATGTAAACATTAATACTCCTGTAACACGTCTCGAGATCTCGAATATCCTAACTTTGATGCTCTGTGGCTCAAAATCTTTCTTCCTTCTACTATAATAATCTTGTGCTTCTGCTACTGTTCTAACAGAACAGATTTTCACTCTTTCTTTGAATATCTTACTACCTCTCACGAGACTGTTATATCTTCTCATCCAAATACTGAGGTCCTCTATTTAGGGGATTTCAATGTACACAACACTGAATGGTTGGGGTCCTCTCATACTGATTTAGGTGGGGAGGGAGGGGCCGAATCAATTCAGCATCTACCATCTAGAGCAACCCAACAAAAGAACTCACGCAAAACATCCTGACGTCCAACCACCTTGAACACACTTGACCTATGTTTCAAACACTAGTCCTTCTCTGTATAAATACACTACCTTTGCTCCTATTGGTAAATCTGACCACAATCTTATATCTCTTAATTTTAATGCTTTCTCTCCAACAGCTCCATCCTACCCTATGCATTTTTTCTCGCACTTTAATCGAGGTGATTGGGAGGCCTTGCGTTGCTTCTCCTCTACGCTAACTATAATTGGAATGACTGCTTTGACTCTGATGACGCTTCGGCTTCTGCCACTAAGGTGGAAGCTGTAATCGTTGACGGATAAGCAGGTTCATTCCTTCTTCGACTAAATCTTTCTTTCCTCATAATCCATGGTTCGATTGATCGTGCCTGTTCTCTGGCCATTCAGGCTAGAGACAGCGCTTATCGGGGGTGGAAAAAATCTCGTTCTCCTATCACCCTCGCTAATTTTCATTCAGCTAGAAATCGTTGCAGGGATACTCTTCACGAGCAAGCGGGCTTTCATCAAACGAAGGTGCGCTAACCTCTTGGGTCTCCTACTGATAAATCTTTCTGGCCTCTGCCAAGAACATCTCTAACAACTTCTGTAAATCTACCTCTTCCTCTTATTCGATCTGATGCTCTGTTGCTAATTCTCCAACTGAAAAGGCCAATCTCTTCGGCCTCCTATTCTGGCATTCCTCCTCCTCCACCTCTCCTCTCAGGTGTCCTGTATGTCTTGCCTGTGATTACATTGGATCGGGTGCATGGGCTCCAGAAATCTATCGTTAGGAAGGCGTGTGGCCCGGATGGCATTCCCTCCCAGAGTTTTGAGGGAGTGTGCTTCCGAGCTGGCCTCTCCCCTCGTTCAACTATCTATGTCTCAATACTAACATTTTCCCTCAGTTGTTGGAAACACGCACATGTCCAACCTATCCCGAAAAAGGAAGCTGCTCTGATCCTTCTAACTATCGCCCATAGCTCTCACCTGTGTTCTATCTAAGATCTTTGAAACCCTTCTTAACTCTCACTTCTTAGACCATCTGGAATTTCATTCCCTTCTCCTCTTTCCGATCGCCAGTACGCTTTCGGCGTTCGAGAGGTCTACTGGTGATATACTTTCCTTTTTAACGGATTTATGTTTTTCCGCCCTTAGGAACTACGGTGAGGGAGACTTGCGCGGTGGCGCTTGACATATCCAAAGCATTTGACCGGTATGGCACGCGTCACTGCTGCTTTGGGTTTCCTCCTTCTCTTGCTTACTTATGTCTAGTTTTCTTCAAATCGCTCAATATCGGCTGTTGTTGATAGCGACTTCTTCTTCTCCTCTTTCTGTCAATAGTGTACCCTCAGGGTTCTGTCTTACTTCCTACTTTATTCCTCTACTCTTTCGGCTAATGATCTCTCTCTCTACCCTGCACATCTAACTCTATTCACCATATGCCGATGACTCGACCCTTCATTCTTCAACTCATTTCAATTTTCCCTCTTTACTTCTAGAATTGCTCTCCTCGTCTTAACCTTCCGATATTCTCGCCGATCTGATAGAATTTCCGGGTGGGTCGTCTGAACCTTGTGAAATTTAATCTTTAAAACTCAACTTCTTCAAATCTCCTCTAAGACACCTTCTAACTTTATTGTCTCTGTCGATGGTCTTCTAGTTTCTTCTGTTGACAATGTTAATATCCTTCCCCTTACTATAAAAAAATCATTGAAAACTCGCATCTCAACGGTTGCTAAGTGTGGGCTCAAAGAAACTGGAGTTCTGTTTAGACTGCGAGACTTTTTTTTCTCTCTCTCTCACAGTTACTCCAGTTATATAAGGGCCCTCATCCGTATTTGTATGGAGTACTGTCTTCATATCTTAGTACTCCGATTTCATTCGGCTTCTAGATAGATTCGAGTTTGACCCAAAAGACTTATAAACTGTCCGTTTCTTTCTAGTTCACTTGACCCTCTATCTTTGCGGCGCGATGGTGGCTTTATCTCTTTCTATAGGTACCGTAGCGGCAAGTGCTAACTTTTCACTCGCGTGCCACCACCTTTAAGACGCCCTCGTAGCACTAGGGGTGCTGTGTCGGCACATGAGTTTTTTGTTGATATTAGTAACTCTAAGATTAGTTCGCCGTGGTGCCTCCTTCTTTCCCGCCACCTCTGTTCTGTAGGAATTCTCTTCCATCTTCTTTGTTTCCTACTCAAATTTAATCTCCCTCACTTTAAGGCCCGCGTCTGTGCTCATTCATGTAATTTTGCGTTAGTTGAAGGTTTTGCTTGTTTTAACACCCCTCCTTGGAATATCAGGGGCTTTGCCCGTGAGCTGTGTGATAACTGTAAAAAATATATATATATATAGTATTTATATATATATATAGTATATATATATATATATATAATATATACAGGTATATATATATAAATATATATATATATATATATATAATATATATATATATATATATATATATAAAACTCAATTTTTCTTTTTAGAAATTTGTCGGGGAAACTGGTGCGGTGGACCAAAGGCTCGTATCAGCCCCGCACCGATCAACACCACACTGGGTCAATTTATTTCGTGCTCCGCAGCTCACCGCACTGCACCGCACCAACGCCAAAACCATGTCGCTGAAAATTTTTAGTGTACGACTGTACCACACCGAACCCGGTGCGAATACCAACCCTATCTGTTTGACGTTGAAAATGAAATTGGCATATAATGCTTTCAAAATATTGTTTCGTAATATATATATATATATATATATATATATATATATATATATATATATATATATATATATATAGTATATAGTAATATAAAGTATATATATATATATATATATATATATAGGCAGCAGTTATATATAGTTAAATATATATATATATATATATATATATATATATATATATATATATATATATATATATATATATATATATATATATATATATATATATATATATATATATATAAAGAGTGATAAAGAGTATATATATGTATATATATATAGTAAAGAAAGTTATATATATATTTATATATATATATATATATATATATATATATATATATATATATATATATATATATATATATATATATATATATATAATTTTAGTTTTTTATTTACATATTGCATAACCTCTATTGGAAAATGACCAGAGGGGAAAATTACTAGAGGTTTGCTGTTAATATAATTATCAGATAATCTAAGACCAACATGAGCTAATACACGGCATCTGATAGTTTGGAATTCAAAAACAGTGAGAAAAATTGACCTAGGAGGAGTGTTTGTAACTTTGCCATTAGAGTAGTTTGAAATGTGAGAGTATTTGTTGAGTCTGGAGTCAAAGGCTGGTTAGAGAAAAAATGAGACAGTGTAGAGTGGCGAGTTGCGCGAATTCTTCTGAAAGGAGTATACAGGTATGCGAATAGTTTTTTGGAAGAACAGTGTTTGATGTAACATTAATATCATAATTAGACTGATGCAACAGTTTAGTGGTAAGAAGGAGATTATTAAAAAGTTTGCTTTGGTGAGGGAATTTATAAGAAAAAAACTTAACACTCAACCTATTCATGAAGTTCTATGCGAATGGAACCATCCCTGATAGTTCATTTATACTTCACCATAGATAGATAGATAGATTGATAGATAGATAGATATATAGATAGATAGATAGATAGATAGATAGAAAGAAATAGTTTCTAATATACAATTTATCTTGAATATTTTTTG
>JABUQX010143184.1:35000-37077 GCA_015478945.1 Trachelipus rathkii | reverse complement strand
AGGCCGGATCCGATCCGAACTGGGATCCAATCCTACTACCATACCATCTCCAAATTTCAACTTTCTAAGAACATTTCCTATTTTTGAGGTCACCCCCTCCGGGGGGCACACGGACACGTAACCTCGTCTACGACGAGGTTACGTCATAGGAAAGGGGTATACCAAATTTTAGGTGGATACGATGTTCTAACACTAACTAATGGGGTGTGTCCGAGGGCTTTTGGGACAGAGTTGGTATCTCAACTTGTTATCCAACTACTTCTATATATATATATATAGAGAAGAAGAAGATATATATATATATATATATATATATATATATATATATATATATGTTATATATATATATATATATATATATATATATATAAATGTATTAGAACGCAAGACCACACAAAGGACAAATATATCACGGAATACCAAACGCACCATCGAAATCGACATTGGGTTGGCCAGCATACAGTTCCGACCTTAAACCATTTGAATATGTGTGAGACATGTTGAAACAGCGGTTGCGACAGCTGCAACCACCGCCAGGAACCTTCCAAGCGCTGCGACAGGCAGTGGGTCATGTATGAGATTAGATTTCCTTGATAACATTCGCCATCTCATTGAAATCATGCCACGACGATGCCAAGCCGTCATCCGTCACAGAGGTTTACACACGTTATTGAGTAACACCATCCACACACGAACCCTTCACTGCGATTACAAAATTACTCTTGAGGAAAGGCATCGGCGACATACAAGGACCAATTGCAGGCCCTCAGGGGATTCCTAAGGCCCTTCAAAATCATAATACTGTATAGTGTGTCCCCGATGCTGTGTTATTTGCATAACAAAGTTACACATCGTTCTGTTTTTTCTGTAACCTGTTAATGTAATATGAGATAGTGTTGCGTTAATTTTGACGAGTAGCATATATATATATATATATATAGTATATATATATATATATATATATATATATATATATATATATATATATATATATATATATATATATATATATATATATATATATATATATATATATATATATATATATCATTTCAATAATATTATGGAAGGTTTTTAAAAAGGTACAACCGTGAAAAAGTAAGCGTTAGTCTTTAAATGCTAAGTGCCATATAATATTTTTTTACTATATAATAATAATAATAATAATAATAATAATAATAATAATAATAATAATAATAATAATAATAATAATAATACTCACACACAATAATAATAATAATAATAATAATAATAATAATAATAATAATAATAATAATAATAATAATAATAATAATAATAATAATAATAATAATAATAATAATAATAATGATAATAATAATAATAATAATAATAATAATAATAATAATAATAATAATAATAATAATAATAATAATAATAATAATAATAATAATAATAATAATAATAATAATAATAATAATTTAATATTTATTATCTATTACATATTAATTTTAAACATGCAAAAAAACGTTCCAAATTTGTGTCAATTTGTGGAATGACTTTACGACCAAAAAACTGAGCACCAACGCCAATGCGAGGGCGTTAGCCCTCGCTCAATAGACAAGCCTATGCCCATGCAAATGCCAATGCCGATGCCAGTGCCCATGCCCATGCCCATGCCCATGCCCATGCCCATGCCCATGCCCATGCCCATGCCCATGCCCATGCCCATGCCCATGCCCATGCCCATGCCCATGCCCATGCCCATGCCCATGCCAATGCCCATGCCCATGCCAATGAAAAAAAAGAAAAAAATCGGTCAAAATTCGTTGCCTTTTGTAGAAGGGTCTTTACGACCAAAATAATGAACACCACCGCCAATGCGAGGGCGTTAGCCCTCGCTCAATAGAAAAGCCTTGCTCCGTTAGGAGCAAGACAAACGCTTGTTATTATTATTATTATTATCAATATTAATATAATTAAATACATTTAGTAAAAGAAAAACATCTTGACATTTTAAAATAGAACTTCATAAATAAGGGAATCCTTTTCACCGAATTAGTATATATATATATATATATATATATATATATATATATATATATATATATATGAAACA
>JABUQX010143184.1:12500-15000 GCA_015478945.1 Trachelipus rathkii | reverse complement strand
CAAATCTCCCTGTGCTTTCAAGAGCGGGAAACTACAAACGGTAAATAGAAAGTGTATCGCCATTAGATTCCTTTGAACACCGAAATGTACTGGGCCATCGGAAAAGAAGAGAATATCCGTGATAGTCTGAAGCAAATGAGAGCTGAGAAGGGTTTCAAAGATCTTAGATAGAATACAAGTAAGAGCTATAGGGCGATAGTTAGAAGGATCAGAGCGGCTTCCTTTTTTCGGAATAGTTTGGACACATGCGTGATTCCACCACTGAGGGAAAGTGCTAGTATTGAGACATAGAGAATATAGCTGAACTTAAACGAAGAAAACAGTAATCTCGAAAACATCCTGTTCCTTTGAATTGAAATTAGCTTTACAATCAAAACTATATGATATACGCAATCCAAACTTGCACTTAGCCATAGAAATATCCACTACTTCAACATTACATAAACTATGTGGGGAACTCTCAATTAATTGACAAGCAACCCGGCTCTTTCTCTTTTCTGCTTGTAGAACCTGGACCAGGATTTGAATCTTATGCGCCTAGAAACACAATCTTTTGGAGAACCCTTGCAGAACGAGTTTCGAGGCCAAATTGAAAAATATACTAGTTCCACTGAAAGGGTGAAACCCTACCTGAGGGTATATAACTCAAGGACTAGCATCAAGAAATAGTTTTCTAAAGTGCTCTAGGATCAAGAGTTTTGGGGCCAGAATTAAGAAGATGCTGGTCTAACTGACAGGGAGAAAACCTTACCCGGGAGATGGCATATATATATACTATTATATATATATATAAGTATAAATATATATATATATATATATATATATATATATATATATATATATATATATATATAATATATGTATATAAGTATATATATATACATATATATATTATTATTATTATTATATATATTATTATATATTATATTATATTATATATTATATTATTATTGTTATTATATATATTATTATTATTATTATATTATTATTATTATTATTACGTATATATATATATACATATTATTATTATTATTATTACATATTATTATTATTATTATTATATATATATATATATATATATATATTATATTATATATATATATATTATATATATAAAAATATATATATATATATTATATATATATATATATATATATATAGAGTTATTATTATATATTATATATATATTATATTATATTATATTATTATTATTATTATTATTATTATTATTATATTTATATATATATATTATTATTATTATTATCATTTTTACACATACAATTTAGATAAACATATATCTTTACTCATAATTTTTGTTATGTTATAAACATTTATACTATATTTTTATATATATATATATATATATATATATATATATATATATATATATATATATATATATATATATATATATATATATATATATATATATATATATATGTATATATATATATATATATATATATATATATATATATATATATATATATATATATATATATATATATATATATATATATATATATATATATATATATATACAGTATGTATATTTAATTATTGTGAAAAATTCAGTATGATATTCCTTGCATAAATATAAGATAATATGTGTCAATAAATATTTCACCGAAAACGCCTCGTTTCCAAGATACAAGGTGATGAAACTTATGTGGGACATATCTGATATATTCCATTGCCCGTCCCGTGCCACATCTCAACCTTTAATAATAAGCACAAATATACCGTAGAAAGGTTACCTACCTGTTATTTACTAGTTCCGTATCTCGCTTCATTTATACATATACTAGTCTGTGTCGCGTCAAGTTCTGTGTTCAAGTGTTGCTCATATTTTCAAAATGAATTACATAAATAGTGAAATGTGCGATATGCATTTTGTTTACGGTCGTACGAACGGTAATTCATTAGCAGCCATGCGTCTCTATGAAGAAATGTACCTTAATCGTGTCATCCCGCATCATACTATGTTTGCACGTCTCCATCAACGTCTTAGAGAAACAGGTAAAAAACTTACTAATGGAAACGGGCAACCTCGCACAGTATCAACTCCAGATGTCGAAGAACAGGTTCTCCAAGAACTTGAGGACAGTCCTACAACAAGTACCAAAAAGATTGCTGCAACACTACATGTAAGTCATTCGACAGTTTTCAGGGTATTGAAAAATCAACTTCTGTACTCTTATCACATCCAACGAGTGCAGGCACTTGTACCAACAGATTTTCCTGCAAGAGTAGCTTTGTGTCGATGGATGCAACAGAAAATTGCAGACAATCCTCACCATTTAGCAGAAATATTGTTCACCGATGAGGCAAATTTTTCCAGAGACGCCATATCGAACTTCCATAACAATCACATATGGGCTGATGAGAACCCACATGCAATAGTTGAAAGCCGCCATCAACACCAGTTTTCATTGAATGTATGTGTCGGAATTACCAGCGAGGCTTACTGGAGACGTTTATCGCCAATTTCTTGAACATG
>JABUQX010143184.1:2500-7500 GCA_015478945.1 Trachelipus rathkii | reverse complement strand
AAGCTCTAGACTGCACCTTATCAAGGAGAACAGTGTGTGGAATCGTCCCAATTATGTGATGCATACTCCATACAAGGGCAAACAACTCCCTTAAACAAAGCATGCAACTGGGGTAGTGAGAGGTAGTTCCGAAGGTGCCTCAGACTATCAAACCTCTTAGAAGCTTGTTTAGAAAGAGAAACAATGTGATTCTTTTAATTAAGATAATGAGAAAAGGAAACGCCAAGAGTATTAAGAACAGAAAGGGGAATGAGTTGCGTGTTTACGAAGAAGATATTTATTATATTTTTGAGGAAGATTATGTCGAGTAGATAGATGGAGAAACTGTGGTTTGAGTCTTTGAGTCACTGAAAACTACCATATTTTCTTTACCCCAATTAAAGATACGAGAAAGATCAGAGGTTAGCCTCTCCAAGGCCATCATTCTTTCATGCGTTAATTGTTGTTGAGGTCAACTTCTATATTGGAAAAAGTAATGAAGGGTGGAGCTATTGGCATAGGAGTGGATAGAAAAGGTGATAAAGAGAAAGTCAATAATGGAAAGTATAAAAAGAGTTGAGGATTGGACATAACCCTAAGGAACACTGTTATAAATAAATTTAAAGATGATCGGTGAACGTCTACAATACCTGCTATAGAACGATCGGAAAGAAAATCAGAGAAGAGGCAACAGAGAGAAGGATAGATTATGTAAGAAGGAAGTTTAGAAACCGTGATTTGTGCTAGACTCGATCGATGGCTTTGGATATGTCTAGCGTCACAGCGAAAGATTCAACGAAATACCAAATAGCAGAAGAACAAGAATAAGAGAGACGAGAAAGAAGATTACTAGTAGAATGTTTCTTACGAAAAGCATACTAGCAATTAGAGATTAGATTAGAAGGATTAAAATGTTTCCAAAACTTCTCGTTAAGGATAGATTTGAAAATTTCAAAAAGAACGGAGGTTAAAGAGAGAGAATGATAGTTTATAAGATTGAGCAGAGTCGTTCTTTTCTTGGCGCTGGTTGAATGTGCGCACGTCTTCAGCAAGATCATATGGTCGAAGTGGGAAGACAAGAGGTGAAACAGTTTACCAAGGTAGGGAGCAAGCTAAGGAGCTTAAGTTTTAAGAGCCATATGAGGAATACAGTGAGAATCAAACGCCTTCTTAGTGTTAAGTTCAGGAAAAAAGAAGAAAAAAAACACATTGAAGAAAATACAATGTTTGGCATAAATAAGTTGGAAGGGTGGATAAGGAGGAATAGCTCTGAAATAATCAAGAATGAAATTACAGTGCAAACAAAATTTTCAGAAAAGGCGTGATGCAGAGGAACCAGAAATATTGGTGAATTTTCTACGGAATATTTTTTATAGTGTCACGAAGAATAGACTTTGCACGATTAGGGAATGAATATTAAATATCTTGAGTTTCTGAAGTTTAAAGACGATAGTAATTTCTAAAGGCAGCATCATTGTGGTGAATAGCACGGCAACAGACAAGAGTTAAACCAAGGCTTGTTAGTTTAACTTGAATGCAAAGAATTTGGAATGTATATCTTCATTATAGGGAAAATCACATTGTTATGCATTTTGCACATTCCGATGAACTCCACCAATGGAAGCAGTAATTTTTCCATATGAAATCAAGAAATTATGATAAAAAATCCGACCAATTTGCAGCAACATAGTGCCAAAAACATTTCCCCTCCGTAGTAGGGATCTTTCCATCGCAGGGCTTGAAAAGTTTGAACAGAATTCAAAGATAAGAGAGTGTTCGGAAGAACACAAAGGAGGGAAGAGTTTAACAGAACAAGAGAAAGATTGTAAGTTAAGAAAATCTCTAGAATGCTGGGTTCATTTCTAGAACGATTAGGGATAAGAGTATTGAGTTTCAGTAACTATTCAAGGGCATGCTGGATAGATAAATTGTAGGCAAGTTCACCTGCTGTATGAGGAGAACTAGAAGAAAACCAATTGCTATGGCGAACATTGAAATCGTCTAAAATAATGATTTCCGAGAAAGGGTGAAGATTAGAGAATGTTCTATTTAATTCAAATCTTCAAAGATTTTAGTATAGTCAGTAGAATTAGGTGATAAATAGACAAAAGAGATGAGTTTAGTTGTAGATTGAAATGAAAGTTTAAATCAAAGAAAATTCAAAAGACACGGATTAGAAACACAAGAAAAGATTACATCTTTGCGTACACATATGCTCAATATCCGCTTTTAGCTTAGAATTGAAAATAGTGATAGTAGGAGGATTCAGAATAGGGTTTGCTGTTAGAGAACTCAAAGCACCTGCGTTTCGGCTAAGAATAAGAGATGTTGTCTTAATAAACAGAGGTGGTGTTCAACAAAATATAAATTAGAGAATTGGCCACGAAGATTGTAGAAATTTATGAAGAATGAAAACCATAACAGGCCGTGAACTCCTAAATGTTGATAGGAAGGGGTGGATGAGGGGCAATCTTTGGAAGTCGCCCCTCTTGGCTCCTCCGAGGTTGGTTGTGTCGCTGCTATTTTAATTTTAAGAAAGAGGTGCTGTGCAATAGTGTTCAGGATGTGTAAATGGAGATGAGTGTACACCTGTGTAGCAAAGGTGTGCAGAATTAACCTTAGGGTCGAACCATTGAGCATTGCAGTTCTATAGGGAATAACCTAAACACATCATAATCGGCAATGGGAGTAGTACACAATAATATATATATATATATATATATACATATATATATAAGAGTTATATATATATATATATATATTATATTATGTTATTATATATATATATATATATATATATATATATATATATATATATATATATATATACATTATATATATATATATATATATATATATATATACATTAACATATATATATATATATATATATATATATATATATATATATATATATATATATATATATATATATATATATATATATATATATATATATATATATATATATATATATATATATATATATATATATATATATATATATATATATATGGAATCGAACAAATATTCAGCTAACTACTTATATTAGCTAAATACATAGAATACAAAGTAAAATACTATAATATTTGAAGTATATCTCTATTATCAAAGATGTTTTACATTCAACATTATCCAATTCTTTTATCCTTCTTCTGTACTAATATTTGTTTTTAGATGAAAAGAGCTTCCGTACTCTAATCTCTTTTCTTTTTTCTTTTTTTTACACGATGCCACCACTCACGGGCAGTGCCCTTTTCAAAAGGAGGGGGCCAAAAAAATAACAAAAAATAACAAAAAGAAAACAAACAAACAAATGGATAGTAAACCCATCCAGCCCTTTACTTAGAGCAATTCCCTCAGGTGGGCGCAGACGTGGGACTTAAAGAGAGGAAGATTGAATACTGGTGGGAAAATAGATGAAGGCAAGGAGTTCCACAAAACGGATGTGACTGGAAAGGAGGCACCACAACGAGTGATCCTTGAGTCTCCAATATACGCACAATATTGAATTGAAGATGTGCTCTTACCAACATAGGCAATATTCGTTTGAAGCAAAGTACAAATTAGCTATAGGTTATTTGTGAAAAGATTACTATACTCATGCATGGCAGAAACTACGGCCGGAAGGTACTTTAAATCATAATTTTAAGGCAAGATCTCAAATTACGTCAGAACTTTGTTTAGGTGTGTAAAAAATTGTAAGAGTAGATTTTGAGGAAAATACATTTTTAGTTGGTCCTAAAAGGGATAACGATTGAACAAAACAGTAGTACGACTATTTCAGTTGCTCAACTTTACAGTAATTGGAGATCACGTCATGTTCGTCTACTTCAGCTCAAAGTTTGAAATGCAATAAGAAGAAACATTATATATATATATATATATATATATATATATATATATAAATATGACATATATATATATATATATATATATATATATATATATATATATATATATATATATATATATATATATATATATATATATATATATATATATGATCCTTTCTAACTATCGCCCTATAGCTCTCCTAACCTGTATTCTATCTAAGATCTTTGAAACCCTTCTCAACTTTAATTTCTTAGACCGTCTGGAATCTCATTCCCTTCTTTCGGATCGCCAGTACGGCTTTCGGCGCTCGAGGTCTACTGGTGACATACTTTCCTATCTAACAGATTTATGGTTTTCCGCCTTAGGAATTATGGGGATACTTGCGTGGTGGTGCAATTCTTGGACACATAATCCAAAGTATTTGACCTGGTATGTATGCACTCTCCGTCACTGCTCTCCAAACCCCCTCCTTGGATTTCCTCCTTCTCTTTGCTTACTTATTTCTAGCTTTCTTTCATATCGCTCAATATCGGCTGTTGTTGATGAGGCAACTTCTTCTTCTTTTTCTGTCAATAGTGGTGTTCCTCAGGGTTCTGTTTTATCTCTTACTTTATTCTTGCTTTTCATTAATGATCTTCTCTTCTGCACATCTAACTCTATCTACTCATGTAGCCGATGACTCGACCCTTCATTCTTCAAATCATAATTGGGTTCTTTTACTTCTAGAATTGCCTCGTCTTAATCTTTCCGATTCCATTCTCGCTGATCTGGATAGAATTTCCGGGTGGGGTCGTCTCAACCTTGTGAAATTTAATTCTTTAAACACCCAACTTTTACAAATCTCCCTCTCTAAGACACCTTCCAACTTTCCTATCTATTTCGACGGTTCTCTCTGTTGACAATATAAAACATCCTTGGCCTTAACATAAACAAAAAAATGTCTTAGAAACCTCATATCACAATGGTTGCTAGGGCGGCGGCCCCAAAGAAACTGGGAGTTCTGTTTAGACTGCGAGACTTTTTTTTCTCTTCACAGTTACTCAAGTTATACAAGGGTCACATCCGCCCTTGTATGAGTACTGCTCTCATATCTGGGGGCTCAGGTTTCACCCTGCTTTTGGATAGGGTCGAGTCAAAGGCAAAGACTTATAAACTGTCCTGTACTTTCTAGTTCACTTGACCTC
>JABUQX010143183.1:12500-20377 GCA_015478945.1 Trachelipus rathkii | reverse complement strand
TATATATATATATATATATATATATATATATATATATATATATATATATATATATATATATATATATATATATATATATATATATATATAACATTTATATATAGAAAAATATATATATATATATATATATATATATATATATATATATATATATATATATATATATATATATATATATATATATATATATATATATATATATATATATATATATATATATATATATATATATATATAAAAAAATGGAAATTCTCAATGACAGTTATAGAAATAAACTTTCATGATAAAGATGCCAAATAATATTTATTTTATATGTATTTTATCAAGATCAAAATTAGTAAACATCCTCAATATTCTTTTTTCAAATTTCATTATTATTTTCATTTTCATTTATATATATATATATATATATATATATATATATATATATGCGCTTGAAAAAGCGGATCAATTACAATGAATTAATATTAATATAACATGCCCAGGTAATCTGTAAATTTGTAGGATCAATTGCGAGCACATTATCAGTATTATTATATAATGTTCACCAATCAAATTGCGCCAAAAATGTATAGTGAAATAACATGGTTAGCTCATCTTTAGATTTGTCGCTGAAGAACTATTTGAGCGAATTTGTTTCTCATATTAAAGCATAAGTACTTTAAAATTTCGTTCAAACTTCGGACTTCTGAAATATAGTAAATTATTAAAGAAATTATAAATTGAAAAATTATTATTAGAATCAGTGAAATATAATAATAAATTTCACTCTTTTTACAAAAATAAGTCAATTAAAGTTCCTTACTTTAGAAATAATATGTATTTTATAAAGTACGAAATATGATGAAACAACCTTAAAATATTGGCAAAAATTCGTTTTCCTTGAAAGAAAATGTATTTTAATGGGAAACTACTGGAAAACAACCCAAATATATTATTATTTTATTATTATTATTATTATTATTATTATTATTATTATTATTATTATTATTGTATTATTACATATTATTATTATTATTATTATTATTGAAATTTAATATGAATTTGATTTTTTTATGTTTTTTTTTTTTATTTTTATTCTTCCAATTCTAATTTAAAAATATTTCGGCCGTGCCTCTCTCTCTCTCTCTCTCTCTCTTCTTTTTATATATATATATATATAGTATATATATATATATATATATATATATATATATATATATATATATATATATATATATATATATATAGGTATATACATATATATATATATATATATAACTTTTGATAAGGTTCCCCACATAAGGCTGATGAATGTTACTCTTGTGGTATAGGTGAGTGGTACACTTTTTTTTAGTTGTCACCACCACTCACGGGGAGAGCCCTATTCAGGAGGGGGTGTTGCACACCAAAGTTTCATCCGCTAGCACAAATTACTACGCATATGAGAACAGACGCAGGCTTTAAAGTCAGTGGAGATTAAATTCAGTAGGAAACACAGAAGATGGAAGAGAATTAGTATTGAGCTAGTATATTAGTATTAGTATTGAGCTAGTATTGAGACATAGAGAATATAGCTGAACGAGGGGCGGGATAGTGCTAGTATTGAGACATAAGGAGTATAGTTGAACGAGGGGCGGGTCAGCACGGCATTCCCTCAAAACTGGGGAGGAATGCCATCCGGGATTAATTCGCCTTCCTGTCACCATATAGATATCCTTGTGAGCCTGTAAAATTGATCAAATGTAATCACAAAGACATAGAATAATTTTGAGAGAGAAGGAGAAGGAGAAGGAGGAGGAATGCCAGAATCATTCAGGGTTGAGTTAGGAGGAAAATAGGAGGCCGAAGAGATTGACCTTTTCAGTTGGAGAGTTAGCAACAGATCCATCAGATCGAATGTAGTAAAGTTTATTTGGTTTACAGAAATTGTTAGAGATGTTTTTGGCAAGAGTCCAGAAAGATTTGTTAGTAGGAGATCCAAGGAGGGAGGTTAGCGCACTTTCGTTTGATGAAAGCCCGCTTTGCTCGTCGAAGAAAATTCAAAATGATACTTAGCTGAGTGAATTAAGAGAGGATAGAGAATCCAGTTTTTTTCTCTTACTTCCTGAAGATCGTTCTTTAGCCTGAAATGGCCAGGAGAACAAGCACGATCGAACCATGGATTATGAGGAGAGAAAGATTTAGTCGAAGAAGGAATGAACCTGCTCATCCCGTGTCAACGATTACAGCTCCCACCTTAGTGGCAGAAGCCGAAGCGTCACTGCGAGTCAGCAGTCATTCCAATTATAGCTAGCGTAGAAGCGACGCAAGGCCCCCCAATCAGCCCGATCAAAGTGCCAGAAAAAACGCATAGGGCAGGATGGAGCTATTGGAGAGAAAGTATTGAAATTAGGAGATATAAGATTGTGGTCAGATTTACCATAGGAGTGAAATGGTGTATTTATAGAGAGAAGTACCTAGTGGTGAAACATGGGTCAAGTGTGTTCAAGAATTGGCTGACGAAAGAGTAGTTGTGGAATAGGAAACAGTGTACAACTGTGGCAATAAATCAATGCGAAGCTAGTGAAGAGTGTGTCCCCATAGGGTTCAGAGCTGTGTTATTGTTCCTCATATATATAAGTGATTTAGACCATGGACTTAAAATGCAAGGTTTCTAAGTTTGCAGATGATACCAAAGTGGCCACCTCAGTTAGAAAAGTGAAGGATGTATAAAAGATTCAAAATGATCTTGATAAACTTCTTGGGTGGACAGATAAGTGGCAAATGAATTTTAATAGTAAAAAGTGTAAGGTTCTTCACCTAGGTTTCTCAAATAAAAGTTTTAACTGCGATATGAATGGGGATTAGCTTGAGTCTGTGGACCAAGAAAAAGATTTAGGTGTGATTATAAGCAGTAATTTGAAAGTAGCTAATCAGTGTTTGGAAGCAAATAATAAAGCTAATAAGATGTTGGGCATAATAATCGTAATGTTGTTTACAAGAGCAAAGAAGTATTAAGTAAACTGTATAATAGTTATGTTAGGCCAATAAATTGTGCTCAAGTTTGGGCCCCTTATTTAAAAGAAAGACTTAGATATGCTAGAGAGAGTGCAAAGTAGAGCCCAACAAGGATGATTTCTGGGTTTGATGGTAAGAGCAGGAGGAGAGGCTGAAGGAGTTAGAATGTTTTCAGTAGAGTTATGATTTCTCAGACGGACATGTGATACAATTCTACAAAAATTTTTACACTGTTGATAATACGGAGCATCAATAAATTCTTCATAGCAGAGCACGGACGGGAGACCAGGGGCATAACAAGAAAATTAGGAAGAAAGCATGCCATCTTGATATAAGAAAGTATTCTTTTTTCAGCAAAAAAGAGCTGTTAAATTTTGAAATGGTTTGCCACAGAAGGTTAAAGATACTATATATATATATATATATATATATATATATATATATATATATATATATATATATATATATATATATATATATATATATATATTATATATATATATATATATAATATATATATATATATATATATATATATATATAGCGATGACTGCTGGAAAAAGCCACGCCTTCGCTACTGATATATATATATATATATATATATATATATATATCTATATATACATATATATATATATATATATATATATATATATATATATATATGTTATATATATTGAGTTATTGGTTACATATATATATATATATATATATATTATTATACATATATATATATAATATATATATATAGCATATATATATATATATATATATATATATATTTTATTTCAACAAATCGAAAGATATAAAATATAAATAAATATTCATATTCTGTAATTTTTCCGGTTAATTTTGATCAAATGATTGTGGGGCCTTAAGTCGTTTCTACGTCAGCTATAATTGGAATGGACTCTGGTGACTCCCCTTCGGTTTCGCCGATAACATAGAAGCTGCAACGTTGATGGCATGAGCAGGTTCATTCCTTCTTCGACTAAATCTTTCTCTCCTCATAATCCATGGTTCGATCGTGCTTGCTCTCTGGCCATTCAGGCTAGAGACAGTGCGTATCGGGGTGGAAAAATTCTTCTCCCATCACTCTTGCTAATTTTCATTCAGTTAGAAATCGTTGTAGGATACATAATCTTCGTCGAGCAAAAGCGGGGCTTTCATCAAATCGAAAGTAAGCAACTCCTTTGATTCTACTGATAAATCTGCCTCTTGCCAAAAACATCTCTAACAACTTGTGTCTCTGTCTTTCTCTCTCTCTCTCTCCCCATCGATCTGTTGGTTCTGTTGCTAATTTCTTCAACTGAAAAGGAAAATCTCTTCGGCCTCCTATTTTCCTCTAACTCAACCCTAGACGATTCTGGCACTCCTCCTCCCTCCTCCTCCTCCTCCTTCTTCTCTCAGGTGTCCTATGCCTTTGCCTGTGATTACATTTGATTGGGTGCATGGGCCTTGAAATCTGTTAACGTTAGAATAAGGCGGGTGGCCTGATGGTATTCCTCCCGGAGTTTTTGGATGAGTGTGTGCTTTCTGTGCTGACCCCGCCCCCTGTTCAACTACATATTCCTCTATGGCTCAATACTAATACTTCTCCCCAGTGTTGGGAAGCACGAATATGTCCAACCCACTGGAAAAAAAGGAAGCCGCTCTGATCCTTCAACTATCGCCCCATAGCTCTACTTTGTATTCTATCTAAGCATCTTTGAAACCCTTTCTCAACTCTCATTTCAGATCATCTGGTCTCTGGCTCACTTCTTTTTCCTTGATCGCCAGTACGGCTGGAGCTCGAGGTCTACTGGGCAATATACTTTTCATCTAACTGATTTATGGTTTTCCGCCCTCAGGAACTACGGAGAGACTTGCGGTGGCGCGCTTACATAATCCAAAGCATTTGACCGAGTATGTCACGCGTCACTGCTCTCCAAGCTCCACTCCTTTGGGTTTCCTTCTTCTTATGTCTAGTTTTCTTTCAAATCACTAAATATCGGCTGTTGTTGATGGGACGACTTCTTTTTCTGTCAAAAGTGGTGTTCCTCAGGGTTCCGTCTTATCTCCTACTTTATTCTAGTACTTTCATTAATGACTTCCTCTCACCTGCACATTTAACTCTAACCACCTGTATGCCGATGACTGACCTCTCTCTTCATTCTTCAACTCATTTCAGTTCTGCTTTCTCTTTTACTTCTAGAATTTCCTCTCGTCTTAATTAATCTACTCTGCTGATCTGGATAGAATTTCCGGGTAGGGTCCCAACCTTGTGAAATTCAATTTTTAAAAACCCAACTCCTACAAATCTCCCTCTCAAGACAATTCTCCTTCTAAATTTCCCATTCTTTCAAACGGTTCTCTTGTCTTCCTGTTGACAATATAAACATCCTTGGCCTTAACATACAAAAATGTCTTGGAAACCTCACATCACAACGGTTGCTGAGGCGGCCTCAAAGAAACGGAGTTCTGTTTAGTGAGAGACTTTTTTTCCTCTTTCCTCTGTTGCTCCAGCTAAGGCCAAAGGTCTCATCCGCTCCCATGGAGCAATCATCCCCTATCAGGGGGCCCTGGTTTCACCCGCGCTGGCTTTTTGATATTGTCGAGGTAAAGGCCAAAAAGCTTATAAACTGTTCTGCACTTTCCAGTTCCTTGACCCTCTATCTTTACGGTGCGATGTTGGTGCTTTATCTTCTATGGGTACCGCAGCGGCAGGTGCCCGAGGGAACTTATCCCTCGCGTACCACCACCTTTACGAGGCCCTCGTAGCACCCACAAGGGGTGCTGTGTCGGCGTATGAGTTTTGTGTTGATATTAGTAACTCCAGGCTTGTTCGCTGCGGTGCTTCCTTCTTTCCGGCCACCGCTGTGCTGTGGGATTTCTTCCATCTTCTTTGTTTCCTGCTGAATTTAATCTCTCACTTTAAAGCCCGCGTCTGTGCTCATCTGGGCGTAGTTTGTGTTAGCGATCAATATTTATGGTGTGCAACACCTCCTTGAATAGGGCTCGCCCGTGAGTATAGACAACTATATATATATATATATGGTATATATATATATATATATATACGTATATATATAGATAAGAGCAGATATATATATATATATATATATATATATATGTTATAATTTACCCAAATTATTATTAAATATCCGCATCCGCATCCTCATCTACTTTAAAGATCCGCATCCGCATCCGCGTTTTCATCCTTTTTAAGATCCGCATCCGCATCCGCAAACAGTCAAATTTTGACATCCGGTCCATCACTAGTATAGATATTTAAATAAGAGAGTAGATCAGAGAAAGGATATATATATATATATATATATATATATATATATATATATATATATATATATATATATATATATATATATATATATATATATATATATATATATATATATATATATAAATTCCTAGTATTCAAATATAAAGGTAAATAAGAATTCATTTGTATATCATTATAGGTTAATTTGAATAAACTTTTCTTTATGCGTTTTTTTTTTTTTTTTTTTTTAGAAATAAAGAATAATCTTTTTCTGATAGTTTACATATCATAATATACCCCTTAATGAGGACTTGAGTTATGTAAAGCTAAAAAAATAATGTTTATACTAGTTGCAGTTATCAGAAAAATTTGAACAAGAATCTAAAGAAATTTGTTGAGAATTTTTAAAATGGGCACATGTGTAATAATACCTCCAGTAGTGATTGTTGCCTTTAAAATCTATTAAAACCATTAAAAACTACATTAAAACCATCAAAATAGCATAAAAACTCAAAAAACATAAACCATTGGTTTATTTGTTTTTTTAAATAAAACAATAGTTTTTGTTTTTTTTTTAAAACTATGGTTTTTTCCAACCCTATATATATATGATATATATATATATATATATATATATATATATATATATATATATATATATATATATATATATATATATATATATTAGCCTGTATACTGGTCTCTACTAAATCTCCCCACCGGGGTTGGGGGAGAACCAGAATCTAAGGCCATACAAAGGCCGACATGATGTCGGTGAGTCCTGAAGTTCTCTCCACTGGTCCTCCAAACTTGTGCTATGAGTTTCTGCACCTCTGCCTTGTAAAACGCAGCTTTGGGACCTCACTGGTGAACTGTCTTTCCTGTTGATATGTGTATTCATCCAGTGTTAAGTGCTAAAGATGTGGGACCCCAGGCAAAATGCAAACTATTGTAGAGCTTTAGACATCGCTTTAACCCTATTCTTCTTAGTTTTCGAATCTAATCTTCAGAAGAAGATTTAGAAACATCTTAAATCTTCTAATCTTATCTCTGTTTACCAGTATGGCTTCTGTAAGGACCGCTCTACTTTTGTTTTTTTATTTTGTTTCTGAGAGCGGACCTCACCAACTTAGTGCATATGCCAGTCCTTCCAGGCAGACAAAATACTCTTTCAGGCTATCACGAGCTCATGGCAAGTGAACCCACCTGCAAGAGAGCCCGTGATACTCTCCGCTCGACTTGTGATCTTTCCTTTCTCTATGACTCTTGGTCCTCTTTATGGAACGGAGCTACTACTACTACTACTACTTTCGATAAATGTCAGTTTTAATTTCTGAACTACTCACTTGACTTCCGTTTTGGTCAGTCTATGGCTGCTGTTGTAGTTAGTTATCATTTATACTTCTAAATCTATCTATTGTGGTTCTTCAGATTCTATCTATCCCCAACTTTTTTTCTATTTTGTATCAATGATTTATTACTCTCCTCCCTCTCCACTCTTAAGCTGATAAATCCACCACCCATCAAATTAATGATGCTAGGAGGGTAGCGTTGAGTCAACAAACCTCATTTCTGTACATACATTTAAAGAAAATGGTTGTTTTCGGGGCCGCTCTAGCAACACAGCTTCATCATC
>JABUQX010143183.1:0-7500 GCA_015478945.1 Trachelipus rathkii | reverse complement strand
ACACCAACCACATCCTTAGTTTTGATGTCACTTCTTTATTCACCTCTGTCCCTGTACCTTTCACTATTTCTTTACTAGAACGTTACTTCTCTGAAAACACTTACAACCTAGCCTATCCTTTCCCTTTCCTTAAAAAACTCATATACCTCACTCTTGAACATAATTTCTTCCACTTTAACAATCTTTACTATAAACAAAACACAGGCCTTAGTATGGGCTCTCCTTTGTCCCCTATACTTAGCAACCTATTTATGGAACTGATTGAACACTTTTTTATTCTTAACCACCCTCTTCTCTCCAACACTACTTGGCTTCGCTACGTTGATGACATTTTTGTCTCCATCCCTCTAACCACTGACCCTAGTCTCATCCTTAATTTTATCAATTCCATACACACTAATATCAAATTCACTATGGAACTCTCTATTAACAAAACACTACCTTTCCTCGACACCCTTCTCTCTTGGCATAATAGCCCGACCTTCTTATATAGTATTTACCGTAAACCTACTTTCAATCCCTCTTACACTCATTGGTTTTCCTCACACACAACCAACACAAAAATTGGCATTCTTTCTTCCCTTTTTCTTAGAGCCTTGCGTATATGTTCCCCCCCTTTCTTACAAACTGAACTTAATTACATCTTCACTACCTTCAGCAAACTTTCTTACCCCAAACACATCTTAACCCGTTCCCTTAAAAAAGCTAAACATAAACTATACAACCCAACCATCGGTTTACCACCCAAATCCTTCTCTTATCTACCCGTCCCACATGTACCTCACACTTCTATCACAAGATCCTTACCTGAATCTTTAAGACTTACCTCTTCTAATACATCTTCTCTCAAACGGATTTTCAAACCTCCCACACACACTTCCCAAAACATCTCCCAATGTGTTTACAAAATCCCCTGTTTTAACTGCACCTCTTGCTACATTGGAGAAACTAATGATTTCATTAGACGTAAAAAACAACACAATGAAGACCTCATAAAAGACTCACAAAATTCTGCCCTCACTTCACACAGATCACAACTCAATCACAAAATTAACCTTAATCACATGACCCCTATCATACAGGTACTTGACCCCTTACAACGCAAATTAATTGAATCCCTTTGTATAAAAAATCTCCCCAACTATAACAAACTACAAGGCGAATACTCTCTAGATCCCACACTTAACAAATTATTGATCACCACACCTTTTTTCAAAAAAATCTTAACAAAACATACCTAATTAATTTATTCTTCTTACCATTTTATTATATTTAAACTTTCCACTTTTCATTGATTTAAATTTAAAAATTTTTAGTCTTCCATTCACTGCGTCGGACAGAGGATCCAGCACGGATCGAAAGCTAACGCCCTTCACAATCAGAAGACTGTCTCTTATAATATATATGTAATAATCATTGTGTTTTAAGATTACTTCAGGCCTCCTATTATTCTAACAACATAACCTAGTATAAATATACATATATATATATATATATATATATATATATATATATATAATATATATATATATATATATATATATATATATATATATATATATATATATATATATATATATATATATATATATATATATATATATATATATATATATATATATATATATATATATATATATATATATATATATATATATATATATATATATATATATATAAATATATATATATATATATATATAAATATATATATATATATATATATATATATATATATATATATATGCTAACTATAATTGGAATGACTGCTTTGACTCTGATGACGCTTCGGCTTCTGCCACTAAGGTGGGAGCTGTAATCGTTGACGGAAGAACAGGTTCATTCCTTCTTCGACTAAATCTTTCTCTCCTCATAATCCATGGTTCGATCGTGCTTGTTCTCTGGCCATTCAGGCTAGAGACAGCGCGTATCGGGAGTGGAAAAATTCTCGTTCTCCCATCACTCTCGCTAATTTTCATTCAGCTAGAAATCGCTGCAGGGATACTCTTCGAGCGGGCCTTCATCAAACGAAAGTGCGCCAACCTCCTTGTCTCCCACTGACAAATCTTTCTGGCCTCTTGCCAAAAAATCTCCAACAACTTCTGTAAATCATCCTTTCCTCCTCTTAGTATTCGATCTGATGGCTCTGTTGCTAACTCTCCAACTGAAAAGGCCAATCTCTTCGGCCTCCTATTTTCCTCTCTCTAACTCAACCCTGGACGATTCTGGCATTCCTCCTCCTCCTTCTTCTCTCAGGTGTCCTATGTCTTTGCCTGTGATTACATTTGATCGGGTGCATGGGCTCCTGAGATCTATGAATGTTAAGAACGCGGGTGGCCCGGAGGCATTCCTCCTCGAGTTTTGAGGGAATGTGCTACGTGCTGACCCCGCCCTCGTTCAACTATATTCTCTGTCTCAACTTAGCACTTCTTCCTCAGTGTTGGAAGCAAGCACATGTCCAACCTGTTCCGAAAAAGGAAGCCGCTCTGATCCTTCTAACTATCGCCAAATAGCTCTCACTTGTATTCTATCTAAGATCTTTGAAACACTTCTTAACTCTCACTTCTTAGACCATCTGGAATCTCATTCTCTTCTTTCCGATCGCCAGTACGGCTTGCGGCGTTCAAGGTCTACTGGTGATATACTTTCCTATTTAACCGATTTATGGTTTTCCGCTTTTATGAACTAGGGGGAGACTTGCGTGATGGCGCTTGACATATCCAAAGCATTTGACCGGGTATGGCACGCGTCACTGCTCTCCAAGCTCCCTCCTTTGCTCCTCCTCTTTGCTTACTTATGTCTAGCTTTCTTTTCAAGTCGCTCAATATCGGCTGTGGTTGATGGAGCGACTTCTTCTTTTTCTGTCAATAGTGGTGTTCTTCAGGGTTCTGTCTTATCTCCTACTTTATTCTTACTTTTCATTAATGATCTTCTCACCTGCACATCTAACTCTATCCACTTGTATGCCAATGACTTGACCCTTCACTCTTCAACTCATTTCAATTTCTAGAATTGCTTCTCGTCTTAATCTTTCCGATTCTATTCTCTCTGATCTGGATAGAATTTCCGATTGGGGTCGTTCAACCTTTGAAATTAAACTTTTAAAAACTCAACATCTAAAAAGCTCCATCTCTAAAACACCTGTCTTTTATATATGTCACAACGGTCTCTCTCTGTCTCTCCTGTTGACAATATAAACATCCTTGGCCTTAACATAAACAAAAAAATGTCTTGGAAACCTCACATCACAACGGTTGCTAGGGCGGCTTCAAAGAAACTGGGAGTTCTGTTTACACTGCGAGACTTTTTTTTCCTCTTCTCAGTTACTCCAGCTATACAAGTGTCTCATCCGCCCTTGTATGGAGTACTGTCCTCATTTCTGTGGGGGCTCTGGTTTCACCCGGCTTTTGGACAGGGTCGAGTCAAAAGCCAAAAGGCTTATAAACTGTCCTGTACTTTCCAGTTCACTTGACCCTCTATATTTGCGGCGCGATGTTGGAGCTTTATCTCTTTTATAGGTACCACAGCGGCAGATGTTCGAGGGAACTTACAACTCATGTACCACCACCTTTACGACGCCCTCGTAGCACAATGGGTGCAGCGTCTAGGCATGAAATTTTGTGGAGAAAGGTAAATGAAGGCTAGTTCGCTGCGGTGCTCTTCCTGCCACCTCTGTTCTGTGGAATTCCTTCCATTTTCTGCTGTTTCCTGCTGAATTTAATCTCCTCATTTTTAAAGCCTGCGTCTGTGCTCATCTGCAATTTGCGGTAGCGGATGAAACTTGGTATGCAACACCCTCCCTGAATAGCCCCTGCCCGGTGAGTGGTGGTGACAACTGTATATATATATATATATATATATATATATATATATATATATATATATATATATATATATATATATATATATATAAGATATGTTAAAGTTGTTTAGATTAGGTCCCCTGTATCTAAAATTTTTATTTTTTTTATCGCACTTTATTATATTTCTTCATTTTCCTGCATTACAATGTTCGCTGATTTCAAAATGTATTAGTTTACTGTAGCTATCATAGTTTTTTGTATTACAGTGGGGTCCCTAATCCAAACGCTGACTTATATATATATATATATATATATATATATATATATATATATATATATATATATATATATATATATATATATATATATATATATATATATATATATATATATATATATATATATATATATATAATATTGCAGATCCTTCTGTCTTAATCCTTATTATCGAAAAACTCATAACAATGGAGGAACTAAAGTACGAATATTTAAAAGTTCTTCTGCTTCGACAGAGACCGTAACTCTGAAATGTGATGAAGATACAGAGTATTGTCCTTTGAACTCTCAATCATTGATCTTGTACTAAGATGTCCTGTAAGTGTATGCATGAACATTATTTGAAATTCAAATACACTAAATACATGAACCTCTTAACATAACAGCCACCAAGTTGAAAATTAATTATAATTGAAAAGTTAGGCCTTCGATATTGTAATAGCTTCAACATCTTCACTAAACTCTTAAAGATATATATATATATATATATATATATATATATATATATGTATATATATATATAGGTATATATATATATCATATATATATATATATATATATATATATATATATATATATATATATATGTGTGTGTGTGATGGATTGAATAACCGCAACCGCAAATGCGAAGCAACCGCAAATATTTTGATTGCACAACCGCAACCGCGGTTGTCACTGCACTAAAAACCGCAACTGCACCGCGGTTGTCACTGCTCTAAAAACCGCAACTGCGGTTGTCAGGAAGTTATCTTTTTGAAAATACTCTTATGCTATCAAAACTTTCTCTTATTATATATATATATATATATATATATATATATATATATATATATATATATATATATATATATATATATATATATATATATATATATATATATATATATTTATATATATATATATATATATATATATATATATATATATATATATATATATATATATATATATATATATATATATATATATATATATATATATATATATATATATATATATATATATATATATAATATTGAGTTTTTTATTCCCTTGAGGTTGCCACATAAAGAAGACACTATGAAGGAGTTACTTTATATAGAACATACTTTATAAAACATACATATTATAAGGTTACAAACGTAATTTAAAATATTCTTTAAAATATAAACACAGGTTCGAGCTTTCGTGGATCCGATCCATCACACTTCGTCAGGAACTAAGGCAGCTTGTAGAGAGTTTGGTGCAATTTCGACTTCCTATTTTCTGGCTACTTGGTTCTATTATCGGCTATTTTTGAATTATACTTTTTTTAAAAGGTTTACTAGTGAGCTGGATTCTTTTAAGTATTTGTTGTTAATTTTGTCAATGATGATTTCACCTTGTTGTAGATTAAAGTTGTTAGAGTTGCTTATAATAAATGATTCTGTGATTTTACGTATTTCTGTATTTTGAATAGTTTTATATATATATATATATATATATATATATATATATATATATATATATATATATATATATATATATATATATATATATATATATATATATATATATATATATATATATATATATAAAAAAAAAATATATATATATATATATATATATTTGTAAATATACAATAAACGTGTGAATATAGTTATTATAACCCCACATAAAAATAAAAGTACAAAAACCACGAACTATACTTTCGAGAGGACATACCGCCTCCCCGCATTCAGGCTCGTAAATAAAACTTCAATAAAATTAAGGACAAAATAGTGTGTTAAAATAGTTGGTTGTTTAAGTGATGTTATTTAGATATTTCATAAAATAAGATTTTTGAAAATTTTTAAAAAATAAAATTGGTAAATTCACCAAGAATATTGGCATTTAAAACATTAAGATTATTTGCACTTAGTTAGAAAAGATTCTAATCATTGTTTTTGTGAGCATCTATGACGGGAGATATCAGCTCTATATTTGTAACATCGATCCCATGTTCCTTCTCTTCTCTATGCTTTTGCAGGGATGAGTTACGGTCGCAAATTTTTAGAGAGTAAGAATGTGGTATAGGTATGTATCTTTTAAAATAAAGATAATAGTGCCTTTTCCAACTGACAATTTTAAAAGATACATACCTAAAGATTTTATGCTTGTTTCAGGTGTCCCCAACACTACTAAAAAAATTCCTACAAAATTTAAAATATGATGATTCAGAAATTAAAAATATTGGTGTCTATAAAGAACCTAGCAAAGATTGAGGTTCTTTATATATTGGAGAAACTTTGGATTTGAAAAGAAGAAAATACCAACATTCTTACTCTCTAAAAATTTGTGACCGTAACTCATCCCTGCAAAAACATAGAGAAGAGAAGGAACACAGGATCGATGTTGCAAATATAGAACTGATATCTCCCGTGATAGACACTTACGAAAGACAATCATCAGAATTTTTTTATAGTAATTTTAATGTTTTAAATGCAAATGCTCTTGATGATTTTACCAATTTTATTCTTAAAAAATTTTCAAAAATGTCTTATTTTATGAAATATCTAAATAACATCACTTAAACAACCAACTATTTTAACAAATAATTTTGTCCTTAATTTTAATAAAGTTTTATTTACGAGCCTGAATGAGGAGAGGCGGTATGTCCTCTCGAAAGTATAGTTCGTGATTTTTGTAATTTTTATTTTGTTTTTTTTTCTATATATATATATATATATATATATATATATATATATATATATATATATATATATATATATATATATATATATATATATATATATATATATATATATATATATATATATATATATATATATATATATATATATATATATATATATATATATATATATGTGTGTGTGGATGATTTGGTTTTGTGTGACGAATCGGAAGAGAGTTTGAAATGATTGGTAGATAGATTTGGTAGGGTGTGTAAAAGGAGGGGTTTGAAAGTAAACGTTGATAAGAGTAAGGTTATGGTTGCGAGTGTGGACAGTCTTCAGAGTGAAGTTATGTTAGATGGTGATCAGCTGGAACAAGTGTCTGAGTTTAAATATTTAGGATATATGTTGAATAAAAGGGAACGATGATGCAGATTATAGTAGGAAAGTTGTTAATGGCAGGAAGGTATTGGTGCAATTAAATCGTTGTTGGATGTAAAGGCTTGAGTGCGCTAAGATCTTACATGAGGGTATGTTGTTACCTGTGTTAATGTATAGTAGTGAGATTATGGTCTGGAATAGGTTTAGATCTAAAGTAGAATGTATTCAGATGGACAATCTTAGGGACGTTAGGTGAGAAGAATTGATAAATGAGAAATGAACGTATTATAGAGATGTGTGCGTGAGGCAGGGGTAAATGAGAGTGAAGCGGCGCCACGAGTCCGAGTTATTTCACGATAAATGCGAAACGGTTAAACACCCAAATTAAACGAATCCAAAGTACAAAG
>JABUQX010143182.1:17500-28968 GCA_015478945.1 Trachelipus rathkii | reverse complement strand
TATACATATGATATATATACATATGTTACATATATGCGTTATTATTATATTATTGATATATATATATATTATTATTATTATTATTACAGTATATAAATTCATACATGTAAGATATGCCATTATGTAGGGAGCTGTTAGCTACTTATTCGTAATATGTATATATATATATATATATTATTATTATTATATATATATATATACATATATATTCCGGTATATATATATATATTATTGTTGAGCATAAATTATATATATTATTATTATTATTATTATTATATATATATAAGTTATACATATTACATATATATTATTATTAGTTACATACATATTATTATATATATATATTTGTAGGTTATATATATATATATATATATGGGGGTTGTTAGGTGTGAGAAGAATTGATAAAATGTGGAATGAACGTATAAGAGGGTTATGTGGTGTGAAGAAAAGAATAAATGAGAGAATAAATGAAAGTACGTTGAGATGGTTTCATCATGTGGAAAGGATGGATGATAGTCGATTGGTTAAGCGGATGTATAGTGGTGAGTGTGCTTTGAATCGACCGGCTGGGAAACCGAAGAAAAAGTGGATCGAGTCAGTAAAGGAATGCCTGGAGGAGAGAAATGTGAATTTGATATAGGCGAGAAGAAAGGTGCATAAAAGGATTGAATGGAGGGGTTTTGTTTGAGGGTATGGCTGTGGTCCACCTGGGCCAAAGGATGAACCCCACATTGACGAGATGCCATAGTGTGGGTCCGTCGAGGTCCGTGAAGCTATAGGAAGGATTTTCTGACTGCGACGACTTCTCAATAAAAGGTATAAAAGGGGCAGGCGGTAAGTCTGGGATTTATTTTCGACTTGCGTCATGTTCTTCTACTACTTTTCTGTTTCCGGTGTATATTACGCACCTTGCCCAAATGTTTGGTGAATGAAGGTGGGTGATGAAGATAATATATATATATATATATATATATATATATATATATATATATATATATATATATATATATATATATATATATATATATATATATATATATAAGATAAAGAAAAGTAATAAAAACTCATTAATGTTTAATTACTGAATCTTAACATTAATAATTTGATCAGAAGTTCTCGATTACAGGTCAAATATTAATAATAAAAATAAGAGAAATATCTATGATATTAATGAATAACTAAATCATTGAATCTTTAAGTAAATCAATTGCGTTGACAAGTCATTCAATAATCAAAAATAAATAAATTATTTCATTATAACTAAATACTGTTTAGATAAAAAAATGTAGAAATAAAATCTTATTAAATACAAAATGAAATAATTTTGCATAATGTAACAATATTTGCCTGCATTATGCAAATTTTTATTTGGCCTTTAAAAATAAATAATTAAACAATAAAAACTGAGATTGCATTGATTGTAGGGTTGGCCGACGCACCGGGTGCGGTGCGGTGCGGTGCGTGGTGCGCTCATTTTGGTGCGGTGCGGTGCGGTGCGGTGCGCATCGAAATTTCAGCGACCTGGTGCGGTGCGGTGCGGTGCGGAAGAAAAAATAAAAGTGCGGTGCGGTGCGGAGCACGAGAAAAATTAGTGGTGCGGTGCGGTGCGGTGCCTGGTGCGGGCCTTTTGATCGCACCGCACCGCACCAGCTTCCCGACAAATTTCTGAAAATAAAAAAATGAAAAAGAAATTGAGTTGGGGATATATATATATATATATATATATATATATATATATATATATATATATATATATATATATATATATATATATATATATATATATAGTGTCTCACGAGTTATGATGTTACAGCGGTGTATCACCGTACGGGATGTTTAAGTATGAAAATGTGTAAGAATATAAGTTCGATCATTTAATTTTTTTAAGGAGGATGGGATATGTTACGTTGGTGTCTGCGCACGCGCAATACCAAAACCGCGCACAAACATGAGAATGTCGAAAGGGATGATATATTTTTTATGGCTTCTGTGAAATGCACATAATAAATGAGGTGGCTCTTCCTCTCGACATTTTTTTATACAGTTGTTCGTTTCCACGCAATGTACCCATAAACAACTAGACGCCCTGCATAGACATATCATTTGCGTTAATAAATACAGTTACATATACAGGTTCGTAAACGCGTCAATGATACCAACAATAGTTTTAAACGTGAATGTGAAAATATTGAAGAAAACAATGGTATTCAAGACAGCTCATAATATCGATACATGTAATGTAATAACGTTGTTAATAGTATCATAACAAATTTACATCTATGTATCTTATCCACAGCATGCCAAAAGGGAGAAGAACGCCAGGTCGTTTCAACTTGTACATACAGTATTTACAAATATTGTTCGAAGACACTTTCATCCAGGCAAATACATGCCTCATCCCTCTGGCGCCAGGTTCCATTGCATGCCAATGAAAGTGATGCCGGGTTGATTCCCCTACATCGTTTGTTATTTGATGGCGAAGATCATCGGGCGAGGTTACTGGGTCATTAAACCCATCGTACACGGTATGTTTTAGTTACCCCCACAGAAAGTAGTCCAGTGGTGTTAAGTCGGGTGAACGCGCAGGCCATGGAAATGGATCAGATCTTCCGATCCATCTTCCCGGAAAGGTTCTGTCGAGGTAGGTCGTCACTATAGCTGCATTATGTACTGGGCACCCATCATGTTGGTAATATATTCTTCGTCGTGTCCTTAAAAGTATATCACCCAGGAGGTCAACAAGGACGGTCTGCAGGAAATGGAGGTAACGCTGTCCTGTCAAATTTCCCTCGAAGAAGTAAGGCCCGATAATCCTACTATTGAGTATACCACACCAAACGTTGACTGAGTATGAGACCTGGTGATGGCTAGTGAATGTTATATGAGGGTTTGTTTCCGCCCAATGTCTGAAGTTCCACCTGTTATACATACCGTTATTGGTAAAGCCAGATTCATTGGTCCATAAGATATTTTCCAATAAGTCTGGTACATCCATTAGAAGGCAATCAATGACAGCCAGGAATCCCAGCCGCCGTTGTTGGTCTCCACGATGCAAACCATGCACAATGTGTGGCCTATATGGATACATGTATACAACACAAATCCGTCGTATGGTTTCCTTCGATATTCCCAAGACCGAACTAGCCTGCCGTAATGAGGACGTTGGATTTTCATGGGTGTATAGCAGAACGTCCAGTTCGACGTCGAATGTACGGACACGACCCCCCTCCCGTTGAACTATCGACCCTGTACCTTGAAACCGTCTGTAAACTCTATGGAATGCCATGTGGCTCGGCGGTCGTCGATGTGGATAACGTTGTCCATATTCTGCAGCAATTCTGCGAGCATTCCTGTTTTGCTTAATGTACACCTCCAACATGTCCTGTGTATACTCGTCACGTGGCATGTTCCAAATGTATGGTTCTGACTAAACAAACCACTCTGAAGTTATACGTTTCACTACATTTTATTACGCATAATTTGTAGGTTATGACATAACCTCCATATGATAGCTGTTAGTTGGTTGTACACATTCACATTGCCGTATGTATTAGGCTACATATCAATGTAATCTAAAAGGGTATGCATTAGGTATTTTAATTTAATTCCTTTGTTAGCTGTATCGATATTTTTAAATAATATTGGATATACCAATTGTATTTAACCTAATTATTTCATATTAACACGTTTCGGCTTTTGTATTCACATGATGTCTACGGAGGACGTCTAGTTGTTTATGGGTGCAATGCGTGGAAACGAACAACCGTATCAAATAATGTCGAGAGGAAGAGCCTACCTCATTTTTTATGTGCATATGTGCATTTCACAGAAGCCATAAAAAATATATCATCCCATTCGACATTCTCATGTTTGTGCGTGGTTTTCGTATTGCGCGTGCGCAGACACCAACGTAACATATCCCATCCTCCTTAATGAATTAAATAATCGAACTTATATTCTTACACATTTTCATACTTAAACATCCCGTATGGTGATACACCGCTGTAACATAACTTGTGAGACACCCTGTATATATATATATATATATATATATATTATCTAGACCGGAGTTAGATAGTATATATATATATATATATTTAAGGTTAAAGAGTTATATATAACTATGCTATATATATATATATATATATATCATCTTCTTTTTTTCCCCAAGACTGGGGGTAAGGTGCGTGAAGTAGAAGAACATGACACAAGTCGAAAAGTCAGAAAATCCACCCTAGAGCTTCACGGGACCGCGACGGACCCTCCCTATGGCATATCGTCAAGTGTAGGGTTCATCCCCTGGCCCAGGTGGGCCACAAACCATACCCCCTCACAAAACCCCGCCATTCACTCCTATTATGGACCTTTATTCTCGCCTCTGCCAAACTCACATTTCTCTCCTTCAGACATTCGTTTACTGACTCAATCCACTTTTTCTTCGGTCTCCCAGACCATAGTTTCACTAGTATACATTAAAACAGGTAACAACATACCCTCATGTAAGACCCTAGTGCACTCAAGACTTAGTCCCTTTACATCCACCAACAATTTAATTGCACCAGCCACTTCTTCCTGCCATTCACAACTTTCCTACTACACTCTGCATCATCCGTTCCCTTTTCATCCAACATATATCCTAAATATTTAAACTCAGACACTTGTTCCAGCTGCTCACCATCTAACATAACTTCACACCGAGGACTGTCCTCACTCACAACCATAACCTTACTCTTATCTACGTTTACTTTCAAACCCCTCCTTTTACACATCCTGCCAAATCTCTCTACCAATCCTCTCAAACTCTTCAGATTCACTTCACAAAACCAAATCATCCGCATATAATGCAGGGCACCCTCCACCACCGTCATTCTCCATCATTCTAACACCATTTCCTGCCACCCTACTTTGAATTCCTTCATGCGTAACCCTGTCCATATGGCCAAAATTGAATAACCAAGTAAAGGACACACACAACACATCCCTGCCTCACCCGCTATACACACATAAACCAATCACTCTCTCTTGGCACCATGATGCTCTACACACGCTTCACCATCGTCACACATTGGCCTTGATTCATATATATATATATATATATATATATTATATATATATATATAATATTGTTATTGTTATTATATTATTATTATATATATACATATACATACATATACATATTATTATTATATTATTGTTACAATATGCATGGCCACGTTTCACATATATATATTGAGTATATATATATATATATATATATACATACATATTTATATATATATATATTATTGTTATATATATACATATTATTATATATTATTATTATTATTATTACATATATTATATTATTATTATTTCATATACATAATGCATATATTATATATTACAAGCAGTATATTACATACATACATATTAGCTAGCATAAGTTGGCGTTGGAGTTATGCTGGTGCGCAGGCAGGTTATTACACAGTATTGATGAGCTATATACATATTATTATTAGATACATACATATTACACATATTATTATATATATATATGATATATATATATATATATATATATATATATATATGCCCCTTCAGTAGATGTATTGGCTACAGATTCATCAGAGCGATTAAGAGTAGGAAAGGAAGGTTTACAAAAGTTATTTTTTGGAGCAAGAATATTAACGAGATGGATCACTTAAGTTTAGTAGGAACACGCTGATATCCTGATCTCTGAGGCTTTCTGTATTGATCTGAGTGAACGGGTATCAGTCTATCATTTAAAATGTTCATTGTCCCATCATTAATGGTACAATAACAAATGTAACCGAACCATAAATTTAGAGGAGAGAAAGTGCTCATTATCGCCTCTCTCGTCATTTTTATTCCTTGACTGTCATTGTCTGAGGATATTAATACTATCTTCAGAGTTATTACGAGAGGAAGACAAACAGGTGTTTGCTGATTTTCATAATGATATCTTTAAATGATTGGAGAACAATGATACAATTGGTTAGAAATTAGAATAGAATTGTCATGGGATGGGAAGACATTTATTTTATCATCAGAACGGCCGTACTGGCAGAAAGAGTCATTAAGTTCTTGCAACCTTAACAAAATTTCAGAGTAACGTCATGTATTACTGAAAGTTAGCGAACTTTAATCCTGGCCTGTAATTTATTTAGTTCTTACTGAGCCATGGTCGAATGATTCAAGTGTGCCGCAATTAATCTATATTTTGAGAGAACTTCGTTGACTCTTGTTTAGGATGTCACGACATTTCTAATGTTGATGACTGAATGACTGACGGAGTTTGTGCTGTTCACTCAAGAAAGGAACATAACTTTCTTTATATTGGCACCAGCATCTCGCAGGACACAAAGTGGACATCATCTGTAAACAGAACCACTGGACAACATTTCATGCAAATACGTCACCGATATGTTCATCTGTAGGTGACATTCAGTGAGAGGTTCAGAGCACAAACAAATTTGACTACTGAAATAATTGTCAACGGCATGACTACTCAGAGAAAACAAAAAAACTGCTGATTGAGTATCTGACCATTCGTTAGTGGAGAAAGCTAGCTTGATGATTATTTGATAGAGCTATTACTCCTGAAACTTTTCTTTCAAATAATATCTCTGTATAGTACTTCCTTTGAGTAGTGTGATGAAAGAGACCGATACTTTTGCTAGCCGTACAAAACCAAGAATTTCAGCGTGACGAAGCAGATTATCCTTTACTATAATTTCTGTAAATTTACTATATCCATCCTTTATGATTTTTCGTTTCATTGTCCCATATATTTGTATTTTATATTAGTTTCAAGAGTAATTTCATTCCTTCTTAAATCTGGAATTGGGGATCCTTTACTTTTTACTCATTTTCCTTTCTACATTTCCCTTGTTTTTGCAGCTTAGAAAGTTCATAACCCGGATATTATTCTTCCTTTCTGAGAATAATTACGATTGCAAAGTGTATGGTTTACGTTCTCATGGGAAACAATATCGAAGTAGTTCCAAACCACACTGGATAAGGATACTATTGGGGAATTCCTTCAACAGTTGATTTCGAGCGAATATACTCACAAGTACGAGTCTATCAATATTAATATTGCTAGATTTCGATTGTGACTCAAATTACTGTTACTACCTTGAGACGGCATTAGTCAACTCATATCAATTTCTCACAAAAGTTGCTAAATTTTCTAACAAGTTCCATCAGAAAAATTTTCTAATAGTATTCCGAGTTTCCGAGTGCAAATGCAATAATTTATTTTTAATATTTGCAAAAGTCAATGCGAATATTTAAAAGCATGCGAATATATATATATATTATATATATATATATATATGAATATATATATTATATATATATATATATATATATATATATATATATTATATATATATATATATATATATATATATATTAGTTATATAAGGGTTAAGTATATATAAAGAGTAAGCGTGTTATATATGGTGATAATTGGTTTAAAACTAAAATCATATCTCGAAAACTACAATAGATACAGGGATGAATACATTGTTGGAATCCTGGTAACATTTAAGTGCGGAAAATGTAAAAAAAAAAAAAAAAAATATCTCTCAAAAACTACAATAGCTACAGCGAAAAGGAATACATTTTTGAAATCCTGGTAAAATTTTACATAAGAAAATGTAAAAAAAATAAAATAAAATAAAAATTATTGTTAATAATTATAGTAATATGATTAGAGAGCCTATTTAGAGACCTTTTATTGGTTACTCGTTAAAATAAATAGACTTTCTATTAAATTTTGCTTTTTTTTTTAACTAAAGAATACCCCAAGGGTATACCGCACCGATGGCAGGAGTCGGGGTCTCTCGGCCTTCCGGGGAACTACGGGGTAGGACTAATTCCCCCCCTCCGGGGGAGGGTCTCCGGAACCCCCGCTCTTTGGTATTTGGGTGTCCGTTGGGTTCCTCCGCCCCTCCCCTACGGGGTATGGAAAACGTCCCCCCCTGTGTTCCCCGTCGGCTCGAGCCACCTACATTGCCGTGTAATACCTTTACAAATAATATATATATATACTATGTCCCCTGTTCCTAAAAAAAAAAATAACCAATATTTATTTTATTTATTTATTTATTTATTTATTTTTTACATTTCCCTAACTAAAATTTTACAAGGATTCCAAAAATGTATTCCTTTTCGTTGTAGCTATTGTAGTTTTTGAGATATGATTTTTTTTTTTTTTTTTTTTTTTTTTTTTTTTTTTTTTTACATTTTCCGCACTAAAATGTTACCAGGATTCCAACAATGTATTCCTTTTCCCTGTATCTATTGTAGTTTTTGAGATATGAGTTGTAGTTTTAAACCAAAAGTTGTAGTTTTAAACCAATTATAACCTATTATTTTTTATATATTATTATTATTCTTTTTTCATACATTTTTTTTTGGATTTTTATTATTATATAGATACATATTATATTATTATTATTATATATTATTATTATTATTATATTATATATTATTATCAATACTTGTATTTATTATTATTATTATATTCAGATATAAATATGATAAAGACTTTTTTTACATAAACATGAATACATGTAAAAAAAGAAGATATATAAATATAAAAAAATTATTGCATACATATATTCTTACAGATTCATGCAAGAGGTACTATTGGTACATATACATATATTATATATTGGAGCATATAATATACAGCAGTTATGGAGCATACATATATTGGTTGGCTATTACATACATATATATATATATAAATATATATATATATATATGCTATTATATTATTAATATATATATAGATAGTTATATAAAGTTATTATATATATATATATATATATTATTAAGGCTATACATATATATATATATTGTTGGTTATATATATTATTAAGTTATATACATATTATATATTCTTCACACCTTTTCTCAATAAAAAAAATAGTCGCTGGAATTGTACAGTTACAACAATTTTAGCTATTCTTGTGATTTACAAAATTAAAGGTATCGTACGGTGTTATTAAAGTATTGCACGCAAAAGTGTTTATAGGGTAGTTTGGAAAATAGATAGCGGGAGTATGTTCCAGACTTTACCAGTCATGTAAGATTGAACATAGCTGTTAAGAGGTCAAAGAGAGCATAGAAAAATATGAGACTGTGTAGAAAGGTGTGTCGCAAGAACCCTTCTCAATGGAGGAGGTATGTGATTGAAGAGCTCAGAAGAGCAGTGTCCGTTATAATAACGATGAAAAAAAGAGTGATGCAACAATTCACTTGATAAGACGAAAAGCCCTAGACTCAACCATTTAAAGAGGAACAGTGTGAGTGTAATCACTCCAGATGAGTGAGGCATACTCTATACAGGGGCAAACGACCCCCCTGTAAATATCAAACTGAGGTGGCGTGAAGAAATTCTGAATGTGCCTCAGAACACCAAACCTTTTATAAGCTTGTTTAAAAAGAGAAGTAATATGAACCTTCCAATTAAGGTCACGATAAAAATAAACACCAAGAATATTGAGGACAGACGAAGGTTTGAGTTATGTGCTTTCAAAGAAGATGTTATAACCGTGTGAAAAATTATGTGGAGTGGAAAGATGGAGGAGCTGAGCTTTTGAGTAATTGAAAACAACCTTGTTCTCAATGCCTCAAAGAAATTCGAGAAAGATCAGATGCTAGTTGATCCAAGGTGCCCTTCTAGCGTGAGCTAATTGTTGTTGAAAAGGACGTCTATCAAAATGAGGGGAGTACTGAAGGGTGAAGTCTTCGACATTGGAGTAGATGTGGGATGAAGCAATAAAGAGAGGTCTTTTATGAAAAGTAGAAAGAGTTAGGAATAAAACAGTACCATTATGAGCAACACCACTATTTATAGATTTAAAGGATGAGCGATGGCATTCACCAAAATACTGAAAGAAAGAGGACCAAGAGACATAAAGCATTGGCGAGCAGAAAAAAGATTAGAAGAATTGAGATGTTTTTAAACCTTCCTGCTAGGGTAGATTCGAAAACTATAGAAAGAACAGAAGTTAGAGAGATTTGGCGATATTTGGAGGGTTGAGATTGGTTCCCTTTTTTGTAAAAAAGGAAGGTTGAAGTAGAAAGACAGAGGCGGAATAATTTAACAAGGCAGAGTGCAAGCTTGAAAGCACAAGTTTTGAGAACTATAGGAGGAATACCATCAGAACCGTAAGCTTTCTTAGTGTCAAGCTCTGAAAAAGCAGAAATAACATCTTTTGAAGAAGTTACATTATTAGCATAAATATGTTGGAGGTAGGTGGAGAAGAAGGAATATCACTGGAATCGTCTATGGTGGAATTAGAAGGAAAGGTTTGAGCAAAGAGTTTAGCTTTAGTGGAAGGTTAAACGGCAGTTATGCAGACGGAAAATACTAAAAAAAGGTAAGAGGAAGAAGCAAAGTTAAGATTTAACATTTTTTGAAAATGTCAGATATTACGTGATGGAGAGGAGCCAGTAAGATTATTGCATTTTCTACTGAGAATAGATTTTGGACGATTTTGGGATGAAATATAAGTGGCAAGGGTTTCTGGAATTTGAAGATGACAGTAATTCCTAAAGGCAGCGTCCCTGTGGCTAATAGCACGAGAACAAGCAGAGTTAAACCAAGTTTATCTAGGTTTAGTTGAATGTAAAGATCATGGGGTGCACGCCTCCATGCCAGAGAGAATTAACTCGCGTTTTGCACACTTCGAGAGACCCTTTCTACGGAAACTGTAGTCATTCCATGGGAAATCATAGAAGTACGACCGTAAGTCTGACCCGTTAGCAGAACCGAAGTGCCAAAAACGTTTTCTCGCCGTAGTCGGGGGTCTTTCCTGCGGACGACTTGAAGAGATAGAACAGAAAACAGAGATATGAGAGTGATCTGAGGAACCCAGATGAGGAAATGATTTAACAGAACAAGATAAGAAAGAGATTATTAAAAGGTCTAGAATGTTGGGTCTATCTCAAAGGCGATCGAGTTGGTTGTAGTAGGGAACTGCACTAATCCTCGCGGTAATTCTGATAGAAAAGCCTCAGCAAGTTCAAAACTTCATCTTGAGAATTAGAAAGAGCAGTTGGCCGGAGAACGTTGAAATAAAAACCAAGAATGATGATTTCAGAGAAATGAGAAGAAGAGAGAATGTTCTTATTAATGTTGACAGGTTATATTGAGCCATTAGGTAGAATATTCGGAAAACTTCAAATCAAAGCCACGGGAACAAACGATTGCATACATTGGCACAACTGCCTTTGTCTGAAAATTGAGGGAAGAAATAGTAGGAGTCAACAGAGTAGAGCTTGAAGTCGGAACGCTTAAAACTAAATTTCCGTTACGAATAACAGATGAGGTTTAGAGGAGGAGAGGTGATGTTCAACAAAATGAAAATTAGATTTAAAACCGAGAAGGTTGCAGAAATTTATGAAGAAAGGCGATCGTACATCAAAATAGGCCGGCAATTCCGTGA
>JABUQX010143180.1:0-15000 GCA_015478945.1 Trachelipus rathkii | reverse complement strand
GATAGACAGACTCTCACCTGGACGGTACGAGGAAGTCTCCGACTCTCTACTCGAGTGAAGCCTTATTTAAATACATGCAATTTTAGAAGATTTTACAATCACATACAAAGGGTCATGTATGTGATTTCTTCTTATTCATAATATGCCCAGTATATTCAATTTTCACAATTGCTCCATAAACTGAGTTTTGTCCTTTGCATAACTACAAATACTTTCTTAAATAGCATGCTATTTAAGAAAAATTTTAGTAATTTATATAAGTAAATTAAAATTTAAAATTACGTTACCCAAAATCTTTAATCCCCACAAGCAACTGTCATTCTGCATTGCTTTTTAAAGACATATTATAGCTATCAAATAGTCCGAACAATAATTGCTACAACATGTGACTAAAAATGAAAGTTTCAATAAAATTCTAACAATTAGCTGTCAACCTGCTTGTACAGTAATTACCTGTATACCAGCTTCCTTTGAAAATACTATTTGCCATCAAAATTGCAAATAATACTCTTATGGACTTCGTACCAGAACTTACTGTCACAGACACTATTTTTGTCCTTTAAATGTGTCTCATACCTTAATGTATTATACCTTAATATATTAAATAAACAAGGACATTCAAAAATTTCATATATTATCACTGAGAGTGAAATATATGACAATTTTTACTAGTACTGCCTTAATTTATCTTTTTATTAGATAACAATTCCCAAACTTGAATATCATGGCCAGAACGAATAGATCAGTAGCAGTCAGTCATCCTCAACTCATTCAGAAGAAAATTCGAACCGTACATTTACATGGTACTTCATTCATGGAATTTCGAGCCTACAGACTAACATTTTTTCACCATTTAGGACACTGATGCCTCTTCAGCAATTGCTGATTACAATATAAGTTGAGTTAAAATTTTTATTTATTTAATTAACCATTTAATAAATTCTATGATTTATTAACCTTTTCACAGATACAGGTGGAAATTGATGCCTATCTAACTGATGGTTATAACTCACCTATACATAATTTTTTTCCCATAATGTTTTTTTTTCAGCTTAATTGTTCCTGGATGCTGTTTCTGATACCATCTAAACAGATGCTTCTTTATATTTTTTCTCTCGTACATTCCATATTGTTCCAATAAGTTCCAGTAACACTGACTTAACAATTCAGACGATTCAAACCAAAATAGACCTACATAGGTTGTAATATTCAGAGTCCAGGCACTCATTTTATATTGAGGAATTTTCCTTCATTTAAGAATTCATTTACCATCTTAGTGATCATTTATACAGCATTTTTCATTATTTCATTTCCAAATTGCTCTCAGTTCTTAAAGCTTATGCAATTTCTTTTTTTTCCCCCCAAATATTTGTTTTTGTTCCAAAACTTCCTAAAACGTTTCAATATCTTCCAGTTTTAATCACCATGGTACTTTTCATAAAGTTTTTCGGTATGGAAATTGAACACTTTTGCCATTTAGTACACTACATTGGTACAACTTTTATAAGTTTTCATTTATCCATGTTCACTGCATACATTGATAATACTACTTATACCAGTCTTCACTGTATTACATGTTCACTTGGTACATTTTGAGTAAACATACATTCAAATACTTGTACATACGCAAATGTTTGTTTATATTGCCTTTTGTTAAATGTCAAATATCACCTTGTAAGTCACGATAGTTTTTTTTCCCATCTCACAGATGGCCTCATATTCTATTTTGTGCGTGTGATATCATTGTTGTCTTAGCTTCTCTCTTAAGGGAGGGGACCCATAAAACTTTTAAAAATTTACACAATTTTTTGCTAATTTTAATCAATTGAAACACTTTTCAGAACATAAACACTGAAACAGTTTTCAAAACATAACAATATAAACAATAATTATGCTGTATTCATTGTCTTCCAAATATATTCCACAGTGCCTTAACCTTGTGTTTTCTGTCTGTAATATATATTATACAATGCCTTAACCTTGTGTTTGTCTTTAAAGTATCTCAATGTAACAATTACATGTATACTACTTACACTGACAGTCTTACTAAGAACACACAATTCTTACCTTTCTGTCATACATTTATTAACTCACAGAGCTTACATAATTGTCCTAATTCTGTCATAGCTGTCAAATAAAATGAACTACCCATCCTGTTCATTATATATTCTCTATGAATTGGTCATATACTGTTCATCATCCAATAAACAGAGTGAATTTGTCATCAGGTTCATTCTTTTATTATATTGAACTACAACCTGTTCAATTATTCAATAATCCATAATGAACTACTCCATGTTCATACAATTATCCTCAATGAACCTTCTGTTCATTCCTATGAACTGATCATTCTGACCATTCTTTAAAATTTTAATGAACTATAATCTTGCTCATTTTTGTACTTTGTTTTATTCTGAATACATCTCTCTTGCTACAAGCCTTTTATTCAGAATATACATCCCTTACTTCTGATTTATTCTGAACACATATCTCTTGCCTACAGGTAGTCTTCATTCAGAATATACCATTCATACAGAACTTCTAACATTGTTGAGTTTTGTTTAAATATTCATTACAGAACATTCACTACCTTGTTTTGTTTTTCATGAAATTTCCTCTTCATTGACATACTACTCTTTATAGTACTATTGATATATTTTCAAGTTTGAATAACTATCAACACTAACTATATAAATAGATCTGTTTTTATGTCATTAACTAGTAGAAAGGAAATTCATCCCTTCTATATAGACTATTCTATATAGGAAACTACATATTTACACAGAACCAACATTCTGTACTACTATCAGTTGTACTGACTGTTTCTCAGTCTTACCCATTGTTTTTCTTCTAGTATACAAAACAGAAAATGCTACACTGCCCTAATGGTCTTATTCTTCTATTAGTTTAAAATTTAACTACAGATAATAATTTTTTTTTCAAGCCTCTCATTCAAGAGCCAACTTGACATTTTCTTTTGTTTTAAAATATTAATAAATAGAATTCTATTGTGAAATTAAATAGTTCCTTATTAATATTTAATTGTATACTACTTTCCAAAAACATAGACAATATGTCTATGACCATGTCTTTGCCACAAAGACATAATACTATCCATCTACCTAATATAGGTTTTGTTTCATCTTCATAATGATTTACTTACTTCAATTTAGAAATATGCAACAGCTTTAATATTTCTTCTTCATGGGTAAAATCAATTATTATGAAAGTATCTGAAAATTATCCATTATTAAATTGTCTCACTTGTTTACATTTGTCTTACACAATTTACATAATGTTTTAAACAAACTTTTAATTGTTTTTTTCCTTCCTTCTTCCTATGCATTCCAAACTCCATAGTTTGTTTCATAACTCATAAATTGTTGTTTCAAAACAGTTTTATATTTGTTTTTTTTTCCTAGTGTACCCAAACTACTTTGTTACACTACTTTGTTTAAAATTTTGTTCTGTAAAACACACAAATTTTATTCATTGACTGTCATAAAACAAATCTTTATTTGTTTTCATCTCACACATGTACTCAGAATTCAGAATTTAGTTTTGTTACATTACTTGTGTTGAAATTTGTCAGTACCAAATACCAAATTTTGTCAAAATGTCAACTTTGTTTGAAATTTATGAAGCAACATAACTTTTTCAAATTTGACATTTTAATTTTTTTTCCATATATCATGGATAATTTTGACACCGTTATCTATCTTAAGTCCATCTAAGATAGTATATTATTTAATGACTTCAGTAATCAACTTTCATATAGTTTTTTTTTCCATATGTCATAAACATGTGTCATAAACAAATCTTCATTTGTTTTCTTCGGTACTAAAACTTCATAGTCTGGTTTTGAACTCACAAGCAGTCCCTAGGCAATTTCACAATTGTTTTTATTCCTTGTGTATTCAAAGCATGGCTTTGTTATACTACTTTGTCTAAAATTTTGTTGTAATTCACACAAATTTTATTCATATCAGTCCTAAACAAATCTATTTGTTTTCACTTCTTGTGTATTCAAAAGATAACTTTGTTACCCTACTCCTGTTGAAAATTTGTCATTTAGTCACACAATTTTCACTTAGAAGTATCAGTTATTGACAACAATCAAAATTATTGCCAAAATGTCTATTAACATATTTTTGAAATTTATGTGACATCATAACTTTTCAAAATTGACATTTTATTTCCCTTATATCTTTGATATTGGACACTGCCAACCTATCTCAATTCAGCCATCTGAGATAGTAATTTATGACTTCTGTATTTTTAACTTTCCCCAAAAGTAGTTTTAAAAATTCGAGTCATAAATATTCATGTGCATTTTCTTAATTGATTAACTCAATTAATCTTAATAGTCAAACTACCCACCTAAATGCATATAACAAATAACATACATTGTGTATTATTTTTAAGGCAGTAAGGCATAATTTCAACATTGTTAATAATCATATTTCATACATGTAATTGAAACAACATTACATAGCCATTCATTGTACACTAAGAAACTGTATCACTTTGGGTTATGTCTTCTATGTCTTGTTTCATTACTCATTCATTGTTTGAACCAACCACATACCACATAGCCTTAGCTGATGTACCACTATGTGTTCCAGTTCCACTTCAAACAATTACTCATTTTATATGTGTCTCTCATTTTATAATATTTTGTCTATGTGTTACATTCTTTTATATGTGAAGAATAAATACTAGTTTACAAAACACCTTTTTCAAAATATTTGTTTGTAATTGTGTATTACTAATGTTTTAAAAATATTCTTTTACACAATCTGCTTCATTGTACATGTTGTTCCTTGCTTCATACTTTCCAAAGCCTTGAAGAATTTCCTTATTAAACAGAATCAGTCATTCAACACATTATTAATTGTTTTCTGACTAATACACAGTCACACAAAACACATTGTTTAATTGTTTCATGACTAAATTTTTGTCTCATACACACAAAACATTGTTTTGTCCTAGTCACTATTTTCTGTGCACCTTAAACAATATTTTACATGTACTTTTTATATTTTTTTGTTCTCACAACCTTGGAAACACTAATTACTATCAACTGTTTAGACTTTCTATTAGTAGTTGATCACTCAGTAATTTTTTTTCTTTCCATGTATTAAATGTTAAAGGAATCTACTGACTCTGTGCCATTTTTCTTTTAACTATTACAATGTTTCAATAATTCCATCTCTGTCATTAATTGAAATTCTTAATTGTTTTTCTACCAAAATCATTGTTCTACTAATGGATCTTTCTTTAGAAGGTTGAAAATTGTTCACACTTTGAACTACATTGTTCTTTTTAGTCTTCATCCAAGACTGAAATAACTACTTTATTCATTGTTCACATATTTGTCTTAAAAGATTACTAAAAATTAAATGAATCCATTGTCCATATTCTCTGTTTTATTAGCTAGTTCTTTTATTTCAGGTAGAATTTTCAATGTTTCAATCCTTCCAGTTGCTTAAAAGTATGATAATTTAATTTTTTTTTCTCTCCAATTGTTTCAAGAACTGTTCTTAACAATTTCAACATTGGAAGAATGAAGAGTTTTTTTTCTCTACTCATACTTCTTTAAGGAATCACTGTCAATTTTTTTTTTGATTTATTCCGATTGTTTTGACTTCATACAATAAGGAATGTTTCTTATTGCTATGTTCCATTTGTCATAATCATACTTTCATCTTCCAAGTATGATTAAAATTTAACATTTTTTTTTTAAACAAATGTTCTTTGAAATCATGTATCTTCTGCTTACTTGATCTTCATACACCTAATTGAAAATAAAATGGTTCTTATATTTAACAATTCATTTCTTCACTAAGGAGAACTTTTGAAACCATTATTCATTTTTTTCCATGTTTAATATCATCTTTTCTCCTTGCAGATTTAAAAGATGACCACATACCTGATTCGTATGGTATACTATGAGAAGAAATATAATTTTTTTTCATAAATCATGGTAATCCACTTGCAAATTTAGTATTTAATTAATCATTTCTCTCACAGCTACTACAGTTCCAGTCGAGCCTTCTCACCATTATAATTTATTATAAAGTTATATAGCATAGTAGAACTGTAACTCATCATTTTGTAATTATATTCATTTTAAAATGTACTAACTGATTGTTCTAGCATAGCCAAGTACTTGAGTGTGTTTGAATATTTTTATACATTTTGATGAATGAATTTATTTGAATTGAATGTTCAAATGATTGCAAAATTATGTGTGAGAAAGCTGTGAACTTTTAAGAACTTGAAGATTTTTAAATCCATTCCTAGTTGGTTTTCACAAATCCACCAAGGCTACTTGGAATTTTCACAAATCTGTCCAAGATTTACATTGTTAAAATTTCCACCAGAGATCTTCATTTATAGTTTCACGAGAGATTCAGTATTGTTGTGTGTGCTGTGCATACCGGATACTTGTATAACTTTGTGTAATTAAAAGAATGAATGATTTGGGTAATTAGCCTTTTGCTTCATCAGACTTAAAATCTGTGCTGCTTATCAAATTCAATTTACCAAACTCTCATCTTATATATTCTATGTATAATTTTTTTCCAATCAGAAGGGTTACTTCCTTTTTAATTTTTTTTTCTAATAACCGTTATGATCTTTCAGTTTTATTGGATTGAATGGCTCGTAACGAGGTACCAAACACTTACCATCCTTTCTCACACCACCTATTGTTTCTTTTTCAAGAATGGAAATTGAAGAACTGAATTATCAAAAGGAACTACAATTATAAATAATAATACTACTGTTAGGTATTAATATATTATTATTAATATTATTATTATTATTATTATTATTATTATTATTATTATTATTATTATTATTATTATTATTATTATTATTATTATTATTATTATTATTATTATTATTGCAATACATTACGTTCACAATTGTTCCTTTTGAAATATTTGTAAAAATCAAACCAATTTTAGTCTTCAATTCTGTTCAAAATATTTTATTCAATATAACCAATTACTTGTTATATATTTTGGATATCCTTGTATATTTATATATATATATTATATATATTTTATTTTATATATATATATATATATATATATATATATATATATATATATATATATATATATATATATATATATATATATATATATATATATATATATATATATATATATATGCCGGTATATACCAAATTATATGATAATTTACTTTTCTTAAAGGAAACCTATTTTTCTTAAAATAGTTTTTCATTGAGAATTGTTGAATTTTTAAGAAGTTCGAACCATATATCGATATCCTTCTTAAATTATTCCTCATTTATTTAATTATTTGAAAGTTTAACAACAATAATGACTTTTACATATCATATTCGTTTACAATTAACTTGTCAATTGTTGTGGAATTTTCAAAATTTAGTTTTTTTTTATATTGAATATCCTTAATTTTTTTTTGCTCATGATTTCAATTTTGACTGTATAATATTTTAATTGTCATTACTCATTAACTTACAGTTTATAATGCCTTTTAAAGAATTAATTTATATTTAATTGTTTTTGCCAAATTTGGTTCTTTAATTTTTTTTTTCAGTTCATTTTCTTTTTACGAAAATTTTTGAGAGTTCATTGAAATTTCAAAAATTTTCTTTTCTTATAAAGATATTCAATCATTTACATTGCCATTTATGTATATTTAATACCAGTTGGTCATTCCTAAAAAATTTTTTTCTATCCGCGGAGGGGACCATTAAATTTATTCATTTGACAATGCTTGCCGTCATAAATTCTTACAAAGAAAGGTTCCACAGCCATCGTTACCTTTCTCAACAACAATTATCTTTTGCAATTCAACCAAAATTGAAGTAGAAAACTTCCTTCCAAATAAAAATTTTGAAAATTTTTGAAATTCAACCAAATAGAAGTTGAAAACTTCCTTCAGAAGTAGAAAACTTCCTTTTCTCGGAATATTGATTCCGATTGAACTTAGATATTGGATTCCAGTTTTATTTATAACAATACTCTTCTGCCGTTCAAAATCATAAGGAAGGGGATTATATAACGAACTATTATTTAGAATAAATAATAAAATAAATTAAATAAAACTAGACCTAGAGTCATCAAGTTTTCTGTCACCATCCCAATGGAATGTGGAGGTTTCTCCTGCTCATTCTTCATTCCCTTACATTCTTATATTCCCCAGTAAAACGCCCTGCGCAAACTGACACTAGTAAATTAATATATCACCAGCGCAGATACCGGTACATAAAAAGCATTGAAAGCCGCTCCTATTCTCTTTTGGATCTTGTTTACCAGTACGTCAAGTAGTATCTAATATTCCTTCATAAAAGTAGCACCGACTACTAGTGATGTCATAATTCCTCCTCCTATCCCCCTTGTTATATATTATAACAATTGGTATTAAATATTTTGATATATATATATATTGTAATATATATATATATATATATTATTATATATATATTATATTATTATTATATATATATATTATATTATATATATTTCTTTATTGTTTTTATTTTTAGGGTTTTAAATTTTGGGCTTAAAATTATAAAATTAATTAACATATTAATATTTAAAATGTAGTCAAATACCCTTGGCTGAATGCCATCTCATTAATTGTGATAAAGGTAAAATTATAAGAAAGAATGTAAATAATATTATTGTGAATCATCTTTCTTTATTCCTTCTTATCACTAACTTCGTTCATTAGGTAGATATAATAGAATATAAGAAGCAGAGCATTACTTTAAGCAAATTTTATCAAAGAACTTTATAGCTAAAGATAGCAAAATTTAATAGGACTTTATATACGATAAATAGCTAGAACAGCTGAGACGGGCAACAACTTGGATCTTCTAACCTGCAGTTCAAATGCACATAAAATATATCTAATTCAAACAAGCATCCGATGCTAACAAATAAGATTTGAAAAATGGCGACCTATTTCTATACAAATATATCAAAAACACAGAAAATATATATATATATATATATATATATATATATATATATATATATATATATATATATATATATATATAGCAGCATATATATTATTATTATATATATAAATACATTTATTATATATATATAGTTATATATATATATATATATATATATATACATATATATATATATATATATATAAGGTTATATATATATATATAGATGTTATATGTTATATGTTATATATATATATATATATTATTAAGGTTGTTGCTAAGTTATTAGTATATATAGTTATTATATTGTTATGATATATATATATCAAACAAACACAGGATATAAAAAAATATATTTTTATATATATATATATATATATATATATATATATATATATATATATATATATATATATATATACATATTATTATTATATATACATATCTCCAAAAAGACGTGACGGACGTGGATGCTCACTCTAGGTGCGGATGTCCGCAATGCGAACGCGGATGCGGATGTCACTTCCACTAATATATACATATATATATATATTATAGTTGTTATTGCTATAGTTGTTACATATATACTGTTGTTGTTGGTATATATATATATAGTTATTATTATATATTGTTGTTGCTATACATATATATATATACATTATAAATATATATATATAGTTATATATTACAGCAGCATATGAAAGCATATAGCATGTTATAGTTATATAGCATATATATATTATATATATATATATATATATATTATATTATTATTATTATGTTATTTTTTATATATTATATATATATATATACATATATATATATATATAGTTAGTTATATATATATATATATTATTATATTATATATATATATTATATATTATTATTAGTTGTTATTACATATATATATATTACATTATTATATATATAGAAACATATATATATTTATATATTATATATGTTGTATATATATATATTGTTATTGTTATTGTTATTATTATTATTATTACATATTATATAGTTATTATTATTAGTTGCTGTTATATTATATTTTATATATATTGTGAAAGTATATTATTATTATTATATATATATATATATATATATATATATATTATATTATATTATTATTATATGTTATTGTTGCTATTGTTGTTATTGGCTCAGTGTTCGTGTTGTCTTTACATATTTCATATAGCATACTATATATATATTATATATTGTTGTTATTACAAGAAGTTATATATATATTATATATACAGCAGGGCTGCTGCTGTTGCTATATTATTGCTCTTGTTATTTTTGTTAGCATCGCTGTGTTATTGCTAAGGCTATACATCCTGGTAAAGATCCTGGTGGTTGGATTGTTACATATATATATTGATATTATTATTTTATATAGCTATATATAATATATATATTATATATTAGTTATTATTATTATTATTATAATACATATATATATATATTATTATTATTATTATGCATACACTGAGCATACATGCATACATACATATATATTATATTACTAATATATATATACACATATACTGTGATGGCTACATATACAGCAGAGCATGAGGCATTTTTATATTTAGCTCAACAAATATAAATTATATATACTTACCTATCGTTTTTGGCACTATGCATTTTAAAATTGGTATATTAAGATATATTATTATTATTATTACATATAGATATATACATATATATATTGTTACATATATATATTATTGGTATACAGCATGTTGTGCTATATATATGTTGGCTGTTATATATGTTGTATTATTATATTATATATATATTGTTATAAACATATATATATATGTTGTTGTTATAAGATATTATTATATATATAGCATATAGTTATTGTTGTTGGTTGTTATATATATATATATATAAACGTATTGATATTTATTTATACACTATCAGCTTATTTCTTTTTTATGGTTAGACATCTTTACGAAAATTGTATATATATATATATATATATATATAGTTAAATAGTAGTTATATATATATACAGCAGTTACAATATATACATATATTATACATATATATATATATATTATATATATACATATATATTATATTGTTATTATTATATATATATATATATATATATATTCTTTCGCAAACAAAGCTAGTTAGTAGATAGATATATATTTTCAATAGTTTAATTAAGAAGATATGTTATTATAGTTTCCAAATTATTGTTTTATTATGCTAGAAATTTTCAAGAATTATTATTATAGTAGTATTACATATATTATATTGTTATTACATAAACATATATATATAGCTATATATATATTATTAAGGCTGTTATACATGCTAAGTTGTTAATATACATATATTGTTGCTACATTATATTACATATATACATTGTTGTAAGATAAATCATATATATATATATTATTGTTACATATATATACATACTATATATACATAAAGAGCAGTTAGCTAGCAAAGATATATATACATAGGTTGTTGTTGTTACATGTTACTTATTATTGCCATATACATACAGACAGATTACGCTACTGTCATTATTGTTGTTATTATTATATATATATTATTGTTTTTATTTTTTATTGTTTTTTTAAATAATTTATCTTAAGATATTCGTACTTTTTTTTTAAATAGATTAATTATTATTACATACATACATACATATATATTATTATTATATACATATTATTATTATTATTACTATTATATATATTATTATTAGTTAAGAATATATATATAGTATTAGCTGTTGAAATATAGTTATTATACATATAGCATACATATAAATGTTAGCATATTATTATATTGTTGTTGGCTACATATGCTATTGTTGAAGTTAGCATTAGCTGGTTACTGGTTGTTACTACAGCAGCTAGGCAGCATACATAGCAGCAAAGAGTTAGTTATATATATATATTATATTGTTACATATATATGTAGCTGAATATAAATACATAGCAGCATACATATTGAGCTACAGTTAGAAGTATATATATATATTACATATATATTTAGCTATATATATGTTATATATAGCATACATATTATTATTGTTGTTGGCATACGTCATTGTTGTTATTGGAATAGCAGCTATATTGTTATATACATATATATATATAGTATATTGTTATACATATATATATATATTATTATTATATATATTATATTATTATTGATTATATTAGTTATTATTACTTCATATATTAATATATTTTGTTGTTACATATATATATATATATATATATATATATATTATTATTATTATTAATGTATCATATATTATATGTTACATACATTACACATTATTTCTGGTCATGTCAGCACATATTTTTCATATTACACACACATTAGTTAGTTGCTGTCACTACATATTACTTGTTATGAGATATATATAGTTATTGTTGTTGGTATTATATTATAGCATATTGTTGTTGTTGTTGTTGCTACATATAATATATATATACTATATTATTATTAGCATACATTGTTACATGTTGCTACGTATATAAATTATATACAAAGAGCATACATATATAAATATATATTGTTATTACATGTTGTTGTTGTTAGTTGGTATATTAAAGATAGTATATATATATACATATTATTATTATTAATATTATTCATGTTATATTATTATTATGTTATTGTTGTTATTATATATATATATATTACAGTATATATATATATATATAGTTAGTTATTATTATTATTGCTAGTTGCTATTATATATTAAGGTTGTTTCATATTATTATTAGCAATAAGTTATTATTGGTTATGGTTGTTGTTGTTGTTATGCTGCTGACAGCTATATATATATAGCTGTTATTATTGGTTGTTGTTATTATTATTAATATACATATTATTATATATTACATATTAATATTATTATTACATACAGCATGGTTGTTACATAAACATATGGCTAATATTTATACATACAGTTAGCATAGTTAGAAGTTGTTGTTGTTGTTATTATTATTGTTGGTTATATATTATTATATTATATATATTATTATATATATTATTATTATTATATATTACAAAACATATTTATATATTATATATATATATATATTATTGTTATATATATATATATATATATATATATATATATATTATTATTATATATATATTATTATTACATATATATAAATATATTCTTATATATATATATATATATTATGTTATTATTATTATTATATTATATTATATATATATTATTATTATTATATATATTTATTATTATTATTATTGGTTATTAATTTGTTGTTATATTATATATATATATATATATATATATATATATATATATTGTTGGTTATTAGAAAGATATATATATTATTGCTGTTACATGGTATACTGTTGCTACATTAAGCTAGCCATTGGCTGTTGTTGTTACATAGTTGTTAGCTGTCATTGCTATGTTATTGTTGCTATATTATTGTTAGTTGTTATATATATATATATATATTGGTTATTGTTGTTATTGTTATTGTTGTTACAGCTAGCATATACATGGTTGTATTTATACTCAATTTGTTACATAAATATATATATATATATTATTATTATTATAGTTATATATATATATATTGTTATTATTAATATTATTGCTGTTATTGTTATATATATAAGCATATATGTTATTGTTGTTATATATATATATATATATATGATATGTTGGTTATTATTATATTATTACTATTACATATACATATTATACATATACATATACATACAATTATTATATATATTATGTATATATTGTTGGCTACATATATATATATATATGATAATATTAATATTATTATATATTATATATTATATATATACATATACAGTATTATATATATATTCTCTTATAATAATACATTCCTACATATTCCTACATTCAATGTAGGAATATGTAGGAATGTATTATTATTAAGAGAACGACCAACTAAATTTATTAAAACAAAAGGTAGGTTTAGACTTAAATTTTTAAAAAGTTCAGATCACATTTCGGAAGACATCTGTGAGTCTTGAAAAAGGTTGAAGTTGTTCAAAGTGCAATGGGCGAGCACAGATCATATTTCGGAAGACAACTAAGAATATTGGAAGAAAAAGATCAAAGTCGTTTAAATCAATTGGATTAGCCAGGCAAGGAAAGTTCGTGAAACCCGAAGAATAATCGGTAAGTAGACTAAAGTGAAGTTATATTTTAAAAATAGGAATAAAGAAAGAATTGATTTTAACCATGAAATTATTTGTATTTTTAGGGGACGAGTCTAGAGCTGATAGCCGGTACGTCAAGCTTTGTCATAGGAAATCTGTGGGATCGACTCGTGCAAGTTGAAGGAGATCCATGAGGGGTTGGCCAGAAAGACGAGTAACGGGTTTACGGAAGGAAACAGTCATCTGGAGCAGCGAAGTGGGTCGACCGAGATTTGTATTCGAAGGAGAACCCAAAGAGGAACGAAAACAGGGTTTGATGTTACTAGGTGCAGTTTAAAGGCCGGGCTGTTTGTAAGTTGTGTTTTTATCGATATAATAATTGAAATTGATATATTAAGGTGAATATCGTACTTAAAGGTTTGTGAAAAATTATTACGGATTTTATCAGTGAGAACAGGTTACTCAGGTTGCTAGTTAAGGAAAATTTACCTCGTAAGAAAATTAATGACTGTTCTTCGGATAAATTTGGTGTTATATTTTTTTAACAATTGAATTTTTTACAAAGTTGAAGTGAGATGGAAAGGCATTTTATTGTTTAAAGTTGTGTACAAATATATATTAGAAAACGAATTGCGTATATTTTAACTCCTTCTCCATATTATATTGCAAGTAAAAGGGTGATAAGGTTACAGCATTGAAAGAAAAGAAAACAAACAACGAAATAATGAGAATCCGCAACATTGGTGGCTCCGTAGGTTTATTTGGGACTTACCCTTGCAATAGTGGAGAGGGAGTGGGAGAAAAAGAATTTTTTTTTTTTTTGAGTTTTTTATTTAGTATTTTTCGGGTTTATTTAAGGTTCAATC
>JABUQX010143179.1:10000-12500 GCA_015478945.1 Trachelipus rathkii | reverse complement strand
AGGAAGTGGCGTTGAGATTGACGTTTAGCTGCCTTTTATCAAAGCAGCGAACTTGCACATTGGTGGAGGAAATTTTCTTTCTTGCTTGAAGAATTTGTTGACATGAAAATCTTCTTATTGTTTCCCGTTCATCTGCAACACCAGCTAGCAACAAGTTTTCTGGATGACAAAAATAGGAGTTGTTTAGGAGCACTGGAGAAATGATGTTCTGATCCTCAGGAGAAAGTTTTTGATACTGTGATACCATAAAGTGAAAATTCTTTGCACCATCTTGACAGAAGGGATGGGAGCGGATATAGAACCATATGGGGGCATAGAAGTTCAGTACGAATCGTACCAAACGCCTCAGATCATCAGATGCGGATTCTGTTGAAACGTACAATCGAAGCAGTCTGTTAGCTTTAGTTAGCCACCTTGCATGGCTTAAGGCACCCGGCTGTGCAGTTTTCAAATACCGCATATTATTATGATCTGCATTTTGTACCCCTTGCTGAATTAATAAACAGATTTTTAGTAAATACAGCTGGTCAGAACTTAGATCTTTCGTAACTGTTTCAGGAACATCAACTACAGAGCCTGGAATTGGTTGAAAATTAATGATGGGTTTGGTCTGAGGATCAAATGAGAGCAGTTTGGTTATAGGTCCTTCATGTGACGATGGGCCAGTTGTCTTCCCATCAACAACACTAAATAACTTCCTGAGTGGCAGTTCATTAAAATGCAACATGCATATGAGCCATTGAAGTGGTCTTTTAAGATGTAACTCCAACAGTGTGATTATTCCATTCTTGTTACCCGTATTCACAGGAGTTCCATCGCAAATCACTGCTCTTAAAGTCTCTGTAGATCTTGTTCGTTCAATAATACCCAGAATTTCATTAAATACATCTCGAGATCTTCCTGAGTTAGGACTAACGTGATCGATGTAACATGCATCTGGAAATGACACTAGCACGTAATGTTCTTCTCTAACTTTTCTACGCACACCTCCAGTATCGACAAGTGTTTCATCTATTTTTCCATCGAAACCAATGCAGACCATACCTCTGTGTTGCAGCAAATGCTCCTCTGACTGTTTGTCTCTCCAGTATTTTCTTTGGCGTTGTAACTTACTTGGATCAACAACGTTTTTTGGTGACAGAAGTCCGAGGTCCTTGAGGGCAGCATTAACTATGAGACATGCATCTCTATTGCTCACATTTGTCCTCTCTAATGCTTTACACAACTCAGGATACTGGTTTCTATTTTGAGGGTGACATTCTTCCATTTCTTCTGATTCTAAGGAAAATGATTCTTCTAGCACATCACTCTCACTGCCTGATAATTCAACTGAACTTACACATTTTTGCGTATCTTTGTGTCTCATCTTACTTTCAAATGTCAACCGTTTCCTTTTCCTTTCCTGAAGTTTCATGTTTTTCTCTGTTCTTTCCTTGTCCACCTTTCCTATTATCATGCGTCTTGAAGTGTTTTGATCAAGCCAAAATTGCCATTCCAATACAGGGATTTTCTTTTCATTGGGACATTGACATTGATTACGTTCAACTATACCATTATGAACACACTTGCACGCGCTAATGTCGAAGAGACGAGAAAATGATTTTATTTTATCTTGATATGTTAGAGAAGATTGTTTATTTCTTGAATATTTCATCAAATCATTGACATTCACTATTAGTCTCTTCACTTTCACTATAACACTTTCAAATTCTATTGTTGGAATGCCTGCTTTATTGTATATGCCTTTAACTTCTGTTGCCACTAACTTTGCTAGATGAGTAACACTGGCATCTTTGTTGACTACTTGATGGAACTTGTAGGCTCTAAAAACATCCTCAGCCAGTGGTAGCTGATTTTCGACAAGTGGTTGTGGATAACCGAATATTGCATGCCTGTCTTTATGCCTTGTTGCACATGCCATGATACGTCTTGCAATAATAGTAATAAACACTGCACCCACAGGACTTATCTCAAACGTCGAATAGTCTGGATCTGAAATGAGACAGAAATAGCTCTCAATTAGTATTAAAACCAAATTTTGAAGAACAAAGCATATAAAATTCATAACTTAAAAATAGTAAAAAACGATGTCAAAACCCTTTTAAAAAAACTAAAGTTGGGCCCCCTAGACATTGAGTAAATGCAAAATGATTTTTTGTCCCACTACAGGGAAGCCAAGGAGCACCAATTTGACCATGTTTGGTTATCCCACCAAAATTCAACCCAGCTTAAATAGGCAGATATATATATATATATATATATATATATATATATATATATATATATATATATATATATATATATATATATATATATATATATATATATAGTATATATATATATATATATATATATATATATATATATATATTGGTCATTTGTAAATGAGGAAAAATATTTGAAATGTTTTAAATATTTTCTTTTCTAAATAATTTGAATTAAAGATAAAGTTTCTTTCCCGATATTTGCCACGCGTTAAGAACTCCTTGATCAAATTGTT
>JABUQX010143178.1:10000-22568 GCA_015478945.1 Trachelipus rathkii | reverse complement strand
AATTTTTTAGAACCCTAATTTTTGAGAACCCTAATTTTTTGAGAACCCAAATTCTGGCAACCCTAATTTTTGGCAACCCTAATTTTTACGGCAACCCTGATTTTTGGCAAAAGCCAAACGGTTGCGTCAAAACCGTTGTACGTATTACCCCTCTATTTTACGCCCCCTAATTTTTTTGACCCCATTTTGACCCACGGTAATTTTTTGTCCCTCCTTTAGGGGCTTAGCCCTCATTTTGATGTCTTTACCTTGTTTGATTGACCTTGCCAGATACCATGGGTCAATTCTTAATTTTTTCGGCAATTTTTGGCTATCCTTTGGTCTTCCATGGGTCAATTTTGGCCCACGGAAATTTTCGACCAACCCTTTGGCTTCCATGGGCCAATTTTGACCCACGGTAATTTCCTTTTGATTCATTTAGAGGCTTAGCCCTATTTTTGATGTCTCTTTACCTTGTTTGACCATGATATTTTTGGCTTTGATTTTTTAAGATATACGTGGGTCAAAATTTTAACCATTTTTGGTAATTTTTTTGTCCTTCCTTAGGGACTTAGCCCGTTTTTGATGTCTTTACCTTGTCGACCATGATATTTAGCCTTTGACCTTACCATATACCATGGGTCATTTTGACCGCCAACTTGAGGGCGGCTGATGGTTCCCAATCACCGTAAGAAGTACCTAGGGATGTTCTATTAGTGTTCTATAGTATTTGATGAGTGCCAGGTGAGTGCCAGGTGAGTGCCGCGAGTGCCAATGAGTGCCAATGAGTGCCGATGAGTGCCAAGTGTGAGTGCCAATGAGCGCCAAGTGAGTGCCACATAAAGTCAACTGAGTGCCATCACTTTTTCAAGCCCTTTCTAGCCTCCCCTGAGCCCCGAATGCCCTTAATATGGGTGTCTACCCCTAGGTAATAAGGTATGAGGAATCGAATGGTGTATATTACAAGTTGCTAGATGCTTCCTATTATGAGTTAGTCTTTTCTCTAACACTTATGTATTGCTACTATTTAGCTATCTTTATTTATTATTTATACACATTATCCACTATGACACTTATACACACTATGACACTTACATTAAACCATACATACACTTACACTCACACCCACACACAGATACACTCACACTTACACTCTTACACACACACTCTCGATATTTTGATGCCTCAGTATTAATGCTCAGCATTACGTGTCTTCAGCATTAATTTGCCCTCAGCATTGATGCCTTCTAGCATTACTGTCTCAGCATTGATGCCTCAACTTGAAGCTTCATCTTTGATGATCATCTTTGGGATGACGTCATCTTTTGATACTCATCTATATTACGATTCATTTTTGATGAAACGTCTTTGATGTTCAGTCTTCCACATCATAGAACAGAGTTAATATTAATGCCTTCCCTAGATAAGCTGCCCACCAGGGCGCAGCAAGCCCCCTCCCCGCAGGAGGCCCTGCACCCACAGGTGCGACCCACTGCGCGAATGAAAAATATATATACTATAAGTCATTCATTTTTATTTCATACTTAAACATTTCTAAAGAATTTCTGTTTCAAATATACTATGAGTCATTCATTTTATTTCATACCATAACATTTATTAAAAACATTTTCAAGTGAACTCCAAAACTGTAACTCATACAGACCTATTATTTGAACACATATATTTATTAACATTATTTTTACTTAATACTTTCTACTTACTTAATTCTTTTTAATTTATAAATTTTTAAATTGTATGTAAGAAGAAAAAATTCAGAGTGTCTGATATGAATCATTCATTTTACTACAATTGTACGTAAGAAATTTTATTAAAAACATATACTTTACATACCCAGTGCAGTAGCAAAGCAGTAAACAATAGAGTGTTATTACTCTGTAACACCTAGGGGATTACAGTATGCCTTCGATTTTACTGCTTTACTGCGAACTTTCTGTTTTTACTGCTTTAACTCATGTTTTACTGCTTTAACTTTCTGCTTTACTGCTTTAACTCATGTTTACTGCTTTAACTCCTCGTTTTACTGTATTTTAAACTTCAGTTTTTACTGTTTTCCATGAAGCCCCTCCCCCTCCTTACCACGGTTTCTTCCTATAATTTTTCTCTTGTTTTAATACTTTTATTATTATTGCCACTTTTATTTTTCCTTAATATTTTTTATTTTTAATTTCTGTAATGGGCAATAAAAACACACAGAGTTCGCTTATATAAAATACTTTATTTTCACAAAATTGCACGAAATCACAAAAAACATATACCTTTTATATGTTAAAGCAGTGACAAGTGAAGGGTGATTATCTATCGTCTAGGGGATTATTATGTCTTTGTTATTCAGCTTTACTGCTTTAATCTCTGCCCTTTTACTGCTTAATCTCATGCTTACTGTTTCAATCTTCGTTTTGTACTGCTTTAATTTCTGCTTTACTGCTTTAACTTTCAGCTTTACTGTTTTAACTCTGCTTACTGAAGTTTTAACTCATATATTTATTAATATTATTTTTATATTTTTTATTTTTGTTTTAATACTTTTATTTATTATTTCTATTTTTCTTTGTTATTTTATCATTTTATTTTTGAATGTAATGTAAGAATGTAAAACACACAGAGTTTCGACCATATAAACATTTTGCTCAACAAATTGTACGAATTATTAAAAACATATACTTTTAGAACTTGTGTAGTAAAGTAAACACAATGAGGCACACTAACACTCTGTGTATTAGGTATGCCTTTGAGCCAATGCCTTACTGCTTTTGAACTTTCTGCTTTAATTGTTTAACTCATGCTCTTACTGCTTTAACTTTCTGTTTTACTGCTTTTTAACTTTCTGCTTTACTGCTTTAACTTCCTGCCTTACTGCTTTAACTTTCTGCCTTTACTGCTTTAACTTTCTGCTTTACCGTTTTAACTCATATATTTATTACTGTTTTAACTTTCTGCTTTACTGTTTTAAATCATATATTTATTAATGATTATGTTTTTTATTTTGCTCTTTTAATACTTTTATCATTTTATTAATATTTTTTATTTTTATTTTTATTATTATTTTTTTTATTATTTTATTTATTTTATTTTTTTATTATTTTATTATACTTAGTGTTATTTACTTCTATGCCTATTGTTATTATTATTTAGAACGACTCACACACACACACACACACACACACACACACACACACACACACAGCACACATTACACTTCTTTTTGATGACTTATACACACATTCAATATGACACTTACAAACACACATTCACTATGACATCTACATTTACCCAGACACTTTACATTTCACTCCTTATACACATGGTCACACACACACACACACACACACACACATATGACACACACACACACACACTTTACACTTATACACACACTAATTATGATATTTTATACAGATTGACATCACATGACACTTACATTTGTCCATAGACACTTACACTTCACCTACACTCACACACAGATTTACTTACATGGACACAGAGATTTTTACTTAGCACTGACACAGATTTACTACACTCACACAGCCTATCATTTTACACACAGATTTACTTACACATTGGTATTTACTACACTTGTACACAGATATACACACATTACATTGAATATTGACACAATACCCACGCAATACTTAATTAAGAATGATATAACGTATAATTTATTAAAAACATTTTTATGTTTCAATTAAACACGTACATTTATGTATTACTCATTCAAATATAACTAAAATTACTTCAAAGTTTCTTAAAACTTTTAAAATCAATCATTATCTTTAAACAAAGAATTTATTATTAACTTTTAATACTTTTTGTTTATAAATTTATAACATCGTTTTAAGACTTTACTTTGTAATTTTATGAAATTTTTATTAAAACATATATTTTACGTACCTTAAAGCACAAATTGGGTGGGTGTCAGCCCAGCACCCCTACACCGTTGCTGCTTTCATGCCACGTTTTGTTCTCTGACTTACTGGTTTACATCATCTTTAGCCATGTAATATGATAAAATAACAAAAATAAGTTCTTCTCTCTGCTAAACATACATGTATTTTACAAACATCTAGTTTTACTAAAAATGAAACAATTATTCACCGATGATTATGATATTCACTGATGTTACCTCAAAATATTTCAAAGTTTTTTAAAATAATTTTTTCAAGTTATTATTATTATATCTATGTACATTGACAATCCATCACGAGAAAACACAACCCGCACACCTTACAGATACGAAACTGACCTCTCTGTAAAATGTGTTGAAATAATACTTTAGGCTAAATTTAGGATAATCCTTTTTGTAACCCGGGGCGATTTAAGCCTAATTCCAGTCAAAATATATTTCTAAACCTGACCTTTTTCGTAAAATGTGGCAATAACTATTTTAGCCTGAAATTTAGGCCTAAATTTAACAGGTAGATAACTTTTCTTTGTAGACGGCTAATTTATCCTCTAATAGACCAGTCAAAGGTATTTCCGTATAGACAAGAATCATTGTTATTATTATTTTTATAAATATATTTCAACCTGAAACATGCTGGATCGGTAAGATCCTTTAAGCAGGTAAAGGAAATGTTTTCCTTACTTGTGATTGGTCGGAGTAATCCTTATCTCTATATGACCTCGTATATGATTGGTCGAGAATTATTTTATCGTCTTTGAAAAATTAACCCTTTGTTCTTTAAACTCGTGGCCTAAGGTGCGTGTGTTTTATTATCTTTTTTAGACCCAAACTCCTATTTTAAAATCATAGTCATTTTAGCTGTTAAGGTGCACAATGTGTTATCAGCTACATCACACACACATATAAATGTCACTTCATTCAGATTTGTATTGAAAGTGTTTTGACGCATTTGCGTATATCATGATAATAAATACTTACATTGAGGAACAATTATTAATTTCACTCAGAATAGATACACTAATTAGTTCATGTTAATCACCAGGGCCTGGGTACATCCCCCACCCGGCAAAGGCGTGTCAACTCCCGCATCGCTGGTGCGTCTGCCGCGCTCCTGCCTGCCGCGTGCGCCGCAGGCGCAATATTTCCGCCCGCCCGCCGCGTGCGCCTGCAGGCGCAATATTTCCGCGTTCCTGCCCGCCGCGTGCGTATTCCCGCGCGAATGAAATATATATATATATATATATATATATGTATATATATATATATATATATATATAGTATATATATATATATAAGAAAGAAAGAGATAAAGTGGTATATATATATATATATATTTATATATATATGCATTCTGTAATTTATAGTATAAAGATATATAAGGTATATATATATATATATATATATATATATATATGAAAGAGCAGCATATATATATGATATAAGTATATATATGTATATATATATTTGTGTGTGTGTGGGTGAGTGTAAGTGTCTATGGGTGAACGTAAGTGTATATGTGTGAATAAGAGATATAGTGTATGTGTATAAGTGTAAGTGTAAGTGTCTATGGTAAGTGTAACTGCTTATAAGTTGAATCATCAATATAGGTGGTATCAAAGATGACGCGTCATCAAAGCTAAGTCATCAAAGATGAACCACTAAAGCAGAGGTACCAAAGCATGTAAAAGTTATATAATCAAAAGCTGAGGCATCAAAGCTGGGGCACTAAAGAGGGCTCAAAATATCGAGTGGGTGGGAGCGTATGTGTAAGTGTGTATGTGTAATAATAACAATAGGCATGATGTAAATAACACTAAGTATAATAAAATAAATAAAATGTTTTAATAAATTATACGCTATATGTGTGTTATGTGGTGTGTATGTGTGTGTGTGTGTGTGTGTGTGTGTGTGTGTGTGTGTGTGTGTGTGTGTGCAAAAGCAATTATTTGTGTTGTCATTTATTAATTTTAAACGTAACATGACTGTAAAGTCATAGAATGTGTAATGTATGCATGCAATAAAAAGATAAAAACTGTAGGTGTCCCCATATGGTGTATTAAGTATATACTAGGTGTTATTAGATAGATGAAGGTAAGAAACTTTGACATACAGAGGTCGATTGTTACCAATAGGGATGGGAGTTCTCTGCAATTAGTACTTGTAAGGACCCAAGGGATATCTGGTTGACATGCGCTCACATCCACGTTCGGGCTATGAAGATACCTTTTATTTTGGGGGGGTGGCTGCCTTTGCGGGTGGGGCTCACGCTGAGCCCTGGTGGATAGCTTATGAACTAGGGAAGGCATTATATTAACTCTGTTCTATGATGTGGGTAGAGATGAGCCATCAAAGGTGATTTCATCAAAGATGAATCATCAATATAGATGGTGATCAAAGATGACGTCATCAAAGATGAGTCATCAAAGATGAACCTTCAAAGTTGAGGCATCAAAGTTGATTGGGCACCATCAAAGCCATCAAGTTAGCGTGGGTCAAATATATGACAAGGTTAAGGACGAAATATCATGGTCAAACAAGGTAAAGATATCAAGGGCTAAGCCCTTAAAGGAAGTCCAAAATTACCGGGTCAAATTTAACCCATGGAAGACCAATAAAGGGTTGGTCGTGTTTGTACGTGTGAATAAGTAAATGTAAGTGTATATGGTAAATGTAAGTGTCATAGTGAATGTGTGTATAAGTGTAAGTGTGTGTGGTGTGTGTGTGTGTGTGTGCACGCGCACGTGTGTAGGTGTTCAGTTAGGGTAGGTCCATACATGCGTACAAGTTAGGAACGAAATATGACGGGTGGCCACGAGTGGGCAAAATTAGCGTGAGTCAAATTTAACCCATGGAAGACCAAAGGGTTGGTCGTGTGTTTGTACGTGTGAATAAGTGTAAATGTAAGTGTATATGGGTAAATAAGTGTCATAGTGAATGTGTATAAGTAAAGTGTGTGTGTGTGTGTGTAAAGTGTGTGTGTGCACGCGCACGTGTGTAGGAGGGTAGGTCCATACATGCGTACAAGTTAGAACGAAATATGTGACGGGTGGGCCACGAGTGGGCAAAAAATTAGCGGGCCAAATGACCTGGCAGGCCAATTCAAAGTGGTTGGCTAGTATTAGGGTGGGTCAAAAATTGGATCTACAGACTGGGAAGTGGCTGGTCAAACAAGGCCAAGATATCGTGCGCGCTGGCCCTAAAGGAAGATCGTAAAAAATTACCGTGGGCAAAAATTTATCTATAGGGTATTGGGAAATGCCTACAAAAACTTAATAAAATAATTTATTTAATTCGAACCTTGCTAAAATAATACCTTAATCTTTTGAATATATATATATATATAAAGAAGAGTATATATATATATTTATATATATATATATTATATATATAGATATAATATATTAGTATATATATATATATATATATATATAATATATATAATATATATATATATATGTATATATATATATATATATATATTAGTAATTCCTAGCAAAGCTAATAATTATCTGCTAGGTATTGGGAACTGCCTACAAAACTTAATAATAAAATTATTTAATCTAATCTGCTAAAATAATATACACCCTTTTTAATATATATATAGTGGTATATATATATATAGAGTATGAGAAAGAAAGAAAGGAGAGCAGCATATGTATATATATATATATATATATTATATATATATATAAGTATATATATATATATATATATATAGAGCTACATTCAGTAAAAGCTTAATAATTTGCTATAGGGTATTGGGAACTGCCCACAAAAACTTAATAAAATTTATTTAATTCGGATCTTGCTAAAAAATATCAGCCCTTTAATATATAGTAGATATATATATATATATATATAGTAGTTATATATATAGTATATATATATATATATATATATATATATATATGTTATATATATATATATATATATATATATATATATATATATATTCACTACAAGACGCTTACCTGAATAAATATTCTATCGTTGATAATACTTTCAACTAAATGTGACTCTTTTATCGAGGAGTAGTTAACACTTTTTAGTAATCACTATTCTGATGCTGTTCTTGAGCGAAACTTCATCTTTTATACACAGTCATAGGGTAGGGGGAGGTCTCCCTATCCCTGGCCCCGCCCCATTCTACTCAGGTTTTGAAGTTTCGATACAATTTACATTTGTATATTTTTGAACATGAAGCGTATAATCCTTTACCTAAGTAAACAACTAAAATCGGACTTGAGAGCTTTCGAAGATGCCGAGTAAACAAATAAAAGTGTTTTTATAATTAAAAATATATTACCCATATCTTCTTCAAAATAGGAGTGAGGACCTTTTTGAAAAAGATGTAGGTAATACATTTTTAATTATTGAAAGTCAAATAAGCAGAACAGGATTAACGTTGTATTCCGAAAAAGGCTATCTTTATTTATTCAACTATTTATGACCCACCACCTGAAAAAGTATTTTATTTGTTTTTTCTCAAAAGATCTTAAGTTAATTAAAATTTTATCTAATTACATATGCCATAAAATGGTTTATTCTTTTTATATCTTAAAGAAACATCTTTAGAAGGATAATCCTTTTATATCTTCATACTGTAAAAGGTCTTCGTGTTTTTCTCAAATGAGATTAAGTTAATTAAAATTTTACCTAATTACATAGGGGTTATCTTTATTTATGAAGTATTTTATTTGTTTTTCTCAAAAGATCTTAAGTTAATTACATTTTACCTATTAATCTTTTTATATCTTAAAGAAACATCTTTAGAAGGATAATCCTTTTATATCTTCATATTGGAAAAAGGTCATCGTGTGTTTCTCAAATGAGATTAAGTTATTTACATAGGTCATAAAATGGTTTATTCTTTTTATATCTTAAAGAAACATCTTATTATTGAGTATGTGGCGATAGATGTCAAGATCGAGCTGGTTGGGATGCTGAGGCAATTGGCAACTGACTGCAACATCCTCTCTCTCTCTCTCTCTCTCTCTCACCTCCTCTCTCCATATATATATATATGATATATATATATATATATATATGTATATATACAGAGTATATATATATATGTTATATATATATATATACCAAGGTTAAGTGTTGACAATACAAATTACATTGATTTTCTCTCTCTCTCTCTCTCTCTCTCTCTCTCTCTCTCTCTCTCTCTCTCTCTCTCTATATATATATATATATACATATATATATATATATATATATATATATATATATATATATATATATATATATATATATATAATCAAGGTTGTATATTACAAAATACAGGCTGGTGGGACGGATTCTCTCTCTCTTCCTAATGCCGCTAAATGTCTCCATATACATATATATTATATATATATATATATATGTTATATATATATATAATATATATATATATATATATATATATATATATATATATATATATATATATATATATATATATATATATATTATATATATATATACAATCATATTAAAGAATACAAACAGTAACAGATCTCTCTTCAAGGAAAATCATGGAAAAATGAGCTCAGGCCCTGCCGACGTATGGAAAACCAGTGGCGGGCGGTAGGCTGGATTTGAGGGTCGCACCAGGAAGCCTAGATTTGAAACCAAAAGGTTCACGTGGCAAACATCGGCCAAACAAGGTTAAGATATTAAAAAGGGCTATGGCTCTAAAGACACACATCAAAATCACCGTAAAATGACCCAAGTGATCAAAATTGGGGGGTTAAATGCACACAAACGAAAAACGCACTGGTAAACAGTAACCTTCCTCTGCTGTTGTTAAAACAGGCCGCGGCACTAGGTTCTCAAATTAGGTTGCCAAAAGTGTCGGTGGTCAGCAGCGCTCGTTTAAAAAAAAGGTCAAGCGCCAAAAAGGTGAAGGCCAGTAGCATCGCAGGGTATGTAAAATTGGCCCAAAAAAGGTCAATCGTGCTAAAGGCCTGGGGTGGCGAAGGTCGCATGATTTAAAATATCTATAACACTCTTTATACATTCATCAACAAATTTTTTTAGTCTTCTTCGTTTACCTTAATGTTTCTTTTCGGTATTTTCCTATCTTTATGTTTCTGAAGGCTGTGGTCAAAATAATCACAAATTATCATCCAATATGACCCCCTACTACTTAATACATATATTTAAAAGATATCTAAATAAAAGACCATAAAAAGGCAGAGATATTATTATAAGGGCTTTTTGCGTTTCGTACTATCATTCTTGAATCTTGTGATCGGTATTTCTTTTAATATGATTTATGAGTAAAACTCCTACTTTTATCTTGACTGTTTTGTAAACCTACACAGCTTCCAGAACCTTTTGATTATTCTTATTGAAGTTTGGACCTGATATTCAGCAAAGCTTTAAAAGATTTATTATTGTCCAAACCCTTGTAGATTATCAAACTATTTATTATTGATACTGAACCGCACCTCACCTATAAAACAATCTCACATTGCGTTTTGGGTGGCCTGTCCGAGAAGGAATATAGTTTGAAAGTATTTCTTCACTTCACTTGCTGAATTCAGATACTCACATCTCTTTTATTCTTCACGGTTTCTCCACTGGCTAAATAATAGTCAATGACTACCAATCCTGGTGCCAGATGGCTAAAGAATTAGGCCTGAAAGGCAAAGAGTCTCTTGAATTCATCAAAGAAAGAGAGAAAGCCTACAAAGAAGAGAAGGTTGCTGAGGCAGAAAGAGCCGCTATTGAAGCTGAAAGAGCGGAAAGAATTGCTCTTCTCAAGAGAGAAGAAGCTGAAAGGATTGCTCAACTCAAGAAAGAGGAAAAGGAATGCTCAACTCAAGAAAGAGGAAGCAGAAAGAGCTGAAAGGAATTTTTCAACTAACAGATAGCTGAAAGCAAATGCTCAACCCAGAAGATAAATCATAAGCAGCTGAAAGGAATGCCCAACCCAAGAAAGAGGCAATGATAGAAAGCTGAAGAAGCTGAACGCAATACGAACTTTAACGGGTAAAAATAAGACTGTCCACACCAGTCCTCAATTGTCCGTCCATGGTTAATGGTCCTCACCGAATTTTAAATAAGTTATAAAATTGAATATGGCCCTGCCTGCAATCAATGAGGGCTGATGGCAGATCCGAACGTCATATGTTTGCGTGACATCTTCATAAAATTGGGATCGCAGTTTATGGCCTTTATTTAAGTGGCGCTCAACTGGACGTTATTGGATGAGAAAAGCTGCTTCCTAACCACGCCAATATTTCCAGCTAAACAGCCCTCCTGTCTGCATTTAACGACGCTTTTATATGATTTTAACATTGGGAAGAACTCAGGCGCGCTTAGTCCGGAGAGACACAGGGTTCTGAAATGAAATAAAAATGATACCAACGTAACAACCCATTGTTGAAGTTAATGGTGGCCAGAAAATGCTGTTTAGTAAAATGATACCGACGTGATACGTCCATTGGTCAGTTGGTAGTGTGCCAGAAAATGCACTAAAAATAATGATAAAACACACACCGATGTATACCAACCATTGTCGCAGCTATTTATAGTTGAAAATGTTATTGAAAATATAATGATAAAATTAGTCTTTATTTGGCACAACCACGTCGAAGTTGTTTATGTAGTTGGAAAATGCTATTAAAAACAGCATAATTGATGCTGGCAAAGCACATCCGTCGCCGAAACAAATCATAAGCAAAGCGATAGTAAAAACAGTGGAAAGTTTGAAATGGAAATTCCCATTCCAAACCAAGAAACTCTCATTCAAGCTGTTTTGGGACAGTATTAATGAGACGAAGTCTGAGGCGACAGCAGATGTGCCTGAGGGTGCTACAGTAAATTAGTGGGAAGTTATGTTCAGTTAACAATTCAGTGGAAGAAGAATAAGAGCGTCGAAGAAGAGTAGTGTCTCAACTGAGTGTCATCTGAAGATCAGGGACCACCTTTGGAAAATAACACCCAAGATGAAAAGGATGATGTAAATGAATAGTACCTGAAGAAAATAAAGAGAAGGGGAAGGAACTTCAAAACCATGAGAAGAATGGTATAGTAGAGACTGCAGAAACATTAATCAATGATGCTCTTTCTTCTCCTCTCGCTCAAGAATCTCGTGCAGTGAAGAAAGATTATGAACTCTCTGTAGTTAACCAAGAGGAAGTTGCAGTGACTGCTCCCACTCCCTTTTCTCCACAAGGAGGTCCCAGGTCAGTTCATTCAGAGTATCCCCATTCTCCATCAGGAGCAGAAGATGCAAAGGATTATGCACCAATAAAATCTAGGACGTTTAGCCAGCCAAAGTCCAGCCGCTTCTTTCTGGATGGCCAAGAGAACTGGAATAGAGGAATGATCAAAGGCTGTTTGGAGAAGAAGAACATTGAAATTGGAAAACTCCAAACCTTCGTTGATACAAAAGAGTTTGCCATCTTGATTGATTCCATTGCAATATCGAAAGGTCAAGATGAAGGAACAAATGGATCGGACAGAGGAACGATCCCGAAGACCGAGGAAATAAGAAACTCTTCAGCGTGGATTAAAGCAATGGCACAGTTTAAATACCGAAGGAAGGACTTGTACACTTTTCAGGCGAAGATATCCATGACGTTCTTTTCAAGACGAAAGATGTCACGTCACTTTGTCTTCTTAGGAGGGGCGTGTGTCAAGTTATCTTGCCTGAAGGCCATGGTT